>SJYC01077671.1:0-38645 GCA_006408675.1 Madoqua kirkii | reverse complement strand
ATTGCTTTACAAATAATATGTTGAGATGAGTAATCAGTTTTCAATTTTATAGCTGTAATCAGTTACACATTAGAATTTTTGATACGAAAGGTTAGTAAAATGTCACTAAAGATAGTCAAACCTAATCCTTACATACTGGGGAAAAAGAAATAGGATTCTAATAGAACATACAAAGCTTGGATTACTGGTTTGGGGAATTTTCAGGGAGAATTTTGAGGTCTGTTAAGTCATTCTTTTTTTTTTTTTCCTCCTCACTTTTAATTTACTTTATTAAAACATATTTCCTTACATCAGAGCAACATCACCTAAGGTGTTATATTCTCCAGGGAAATCTTTTCTGTTATCTCTTTCCACCCCATCACTCACTGTAAATTCTAGGCAAGAGCACTAAGTATTGGACAAAAGGCTAATTTCCTCCACATCAGTTCATGTTGTTTAAGAACTTAATATGCACAAGTGGTGGTAATTGAAGCAGGCCTGGGAAGCCACTTCCACTAAGAGATAATCACTAAATGACAAAGACGGCAGATTCCTCTCCAAGTGGGCTCTGGACAGGCCAGCCCTGGCCCCAGTTCTGCATACAAATGCAATTACCTCTCTTAACAATAAGACTTCGTTAGTCTCCAGGCGTCCAGTCCTGCTGACTGCCCTGAGGGTGGGCCACTCTCGCCATCTCCCTCTTCGCAACACTCTGGGATCAGTGACACTTCTAGGCACGTTTTATGTGGAATCTTTGCAGCCTTCAGTTTCATGTTCTTATAGATGATGCAATGAATTTCCATCGATGACTTGAGAAAATGCACACCGTTAATTCTGTGAAATCCTTGTTTCAGTCTCATAAAATGAGAGTATTTTTCTTGTCTTTCCTGAAATCCTCCAATCTCTTTGGAAAAGACCTTGAGGAATCTGGGAGCCTCTCTGATAAGCAATTAAAGACTGCAGTGCACCGGAAAGTTTCCCAGCTGCTGTGAGGATGAGTGCTGTGTGCTAGCCGCAAGCCCTCCCCTTCCATCCTTGGAAATGCTCTGGCTGTTTATCCCCCTGGATCCTTCTGGTTGTTTCTAGCCCTCTAGCTTGGGAGATGGGAGAGGTGTTCTAGCATCTAGACCCTCTCCAAGATGGTCCTGTCCCTGTGAATCCGCCACCCCCCGCTGGAGCATCCTGGTTTCCTTCAGCTCCCCGTCCTCAGCTTTTCTTCACTGTGTCCGTGGCCCTGACCTTTGGAACAGGAGGTTCCCTGTTGTCCCTGCTCTACGTTACAGGGACCCTATGGCAGGGGTCTGGTGGGGCTGTCTTCAGCCAGCTCACCAATTCCTCCGGTCTCCTGTTTTCCGGGGCCAAGCCCGTCATCTCCTGGGAGTTCCATGAAAACTGCTTGCTGAAGAAATGCATACAAACATTGAATGGAAGAGACTTGAGTATTTTATCAAAATGGTTGTTTGAAATTTTGTCTATGCTTGACCATCAATGGCTCATATCAAAAGATGAAAATATGGTATGGACAGCAGGGCATCCTGCAAGCTGCCTCCCTCTGGGGTGCGGAAAACAAAGTGACCTGCAGACCAGCGCGTTCCCTTCCTTTTGGGGGCTGAGTACAGCCAGGAATTCACTGCGTAATTAAGAGTGTCACTCGAGGTCAGTTGTGCCATGGCCCTGAGGATACAGAGAGGAAGCAGGTGTGGGCAGCCTCCTCCGGAAGGTATTGATGGTAGGAATTCTAACACTTTACAGGAAGATTTGAAATTCTGGTAAAGCTTCTACTTAATTAATCTGAATCATCATCATCATTATCTTTTAAATCTCGCTTTTATTCCCCCAAAGCCTTTGAATTGAGGCTAGCAGAGGCTCTCCTCATCACTGTGCACACATTTGAATTCAGGCCATTTTGTTGTGGTATTATTTTATGAATTTACCACTTCAGTTAAGCAGGGGAAATGGTATGTTGCATTGTTCCTTTTTGAAACAAAATCTGAACAAAGGATGAGTCATCACTTAGCATGACTCATCAGATCAGTCTGAGAGACTTACCGAGATAGGGTGGGTACAAAGCATTTCAACTGCTTATGAGCACAGATTATATTAGTAATTTATCCTTCAAACATTTTCTGAAATAATTACAGCCTATTTTGACAGGGAATATGGATGATAAGTCAGAAGAAGTTTGACTACAGAAAACTAAAACTTGTGTCTCTTGTTATCTTGTTTCATGCTGAGATGGTCTTCAATTAGAATTTCCCCGTTGGTCCAGATCACAATGGAAGGAATGTCATTTTAGGGAAAAAAAAATGTTGTCTTGCTAACCACCTCCAAATTCCCAGGGATGGAAGATGTCACTTTGGAGGCTTGGGGTTTCGATATCTAGGAAGCAGAACAAGCCCATTGCCCAAGGATGGAGGTTTGGCTCTATGTAAATTGATTTGCCAATATTGGAATGGACGTTTTGAGTTGAGAAATGCCTGTGAGTGCCCAGACTTTAATCTCCAAGTAGACTTTCTGTTGGGATTCCCAGGTGGCTCAGTGGTAAAGAATCTGCCTGCAATGTAGGAGATGCCAGTTTGATCCCTTGGAGAAGGAAATGGAACCCCACTCCAGTATTCTTGCCTGGGAAATCCCATGGACAGAGGAGCCTGGTGGCCTACACTCCATGGGGTGTCAAAGAGTCAGACACGACTGAGAGACTAAATAACAACGTGTTTTCTGTTGAGGCTCTCAGATCCATCCACTTCATTATTGTAGAGCACTGAGTCCCAGGATTTCAGAGCTAGAGAGGACCTACCTGACCCCTTCCTGCAATCCTACAGGACTTAGAGATCTAACGGACACCCCTCCGAAGACCGAGGATGGCAGCTGAGCCCTAACCTCCTGGGGGCCCCCTATCTAAACTTCCCTCCCAGGCAGGTTGATGTCTCCAACCTTTCGCTTGTGGTCTTGGCGGCCCCCTTTCCTCTGAAATTGCTTCAAGATCTTTTGTCTCTTTGATTTTTTTTTTCTCCATGCCCTGAATTATTTCCATGGCTCACTTGTTTTATAGAGAAATATGTATCCCTGGCAGAGGCATGCATTTATTCAAGGGCTGTGTTGCTGAATATGCAGGCAGGCAGCCGCATCTTGGACACGACCCCCTTTGCGTGTCCCTGGGCCAAGTGTTACTGGCAACACGGTGGATTCTTACACGGCTCGGAGAGAGTAATTGGTTTTCGGGTGAAAAGCAATGTGTAAATGCAAGACAGGCGGGGTCAAATTCATTGACCTCCAGGGCTCTGGGCCTGCCAGCATGCAGGTATGACAAATTGCAACACGGAGAGACTGGCGGCTCTTACGGCCCCTTGAGTTCACCCGGGCGCTGGGACAACCACAGGCTGTGGCGTTTGAGGAGGTCTTCATTTTGAAACTCCTTTCACCTCTTCGGTCCTGAGACGCCGCAGGCATCCTATGGGAAGGACCTGGAAGAGCAGCAGAGATGGTGGTCCAGGGGCTCCTAGAGTGTTCCTGAAGTCTAGGGTGCAGGTCCTGGTAGCTGAGGACCTGGCTGCCGGCGCCAGGCATGGAGCCAACTGCAGAGAGTCAGAGCTGGAACCTGCCTCCTCCTGATGGCCTTCGGAATTGATGGAGGGGCCGTTGCAGTTTCTTCCATGAGAAAAGAGCACTTCTTTCTTAAAGCCTTTGCAATTCAGACAGTTCCCCTGGCTCACCTCCGAGATGTCTGCCTGCCCAACTGCAGTGTAGCAGGGTCACCTGGACAGGTAAGTCCTTCTGCCCTATTGAGTTCTGGATGCTTTTCTGTCGAAGAAACCTCTATTCTTCAGGAAGCATTTGGCATTTGAGGACTGAAAGGGCTGATGAACACGAAGACATCATCTGACTGAATCCTCCCTTCTTCCCCAGTCGCCATACTTTTTTTTGGCAAAAGAGAACCTGGAGGGAAGGTTCCTATCTGGGTGTGTCAGCAGCTGCCGGCTGCCCCTCTTGCATCCGCCCTTGGTGCTCTGATGGCAGTATAAGCACTGGAGCAGTCCCCACCACTGTGCCCCCCGGGACTGTGTTGCCGCCCACCTGGGGCTGGATGCTCCTGGCAGAGAGACTTCTCTCTCTTTGAGCCCTGACCCTCTGTCCTCACTTCTCCAGCTGTGTGCTCACCAAGAGGATGCTGGGCTTGGATCTGCATATGCTGTTTGTTCTCACCATCAAAATGATGTGATTTATCTGAGTGTTACATAAACCACTGAAATACACTGGAGGCAAGAGGGAATTATTTCTGTGGGTGAATGCTCCGGAAAGAGGAGGCTGCTACAAAGTACTGAGTGTGACAAACGGAGGGGCGGGTCGACACCCAGAAGGCTCCTGAACTCAGATGCTGTCTCAAGACCATGTTCCACGGCAGGGAAGCGGGTGTGGTTCATGGCAGATAACTCGGAAGTCTAGCCGGGGTGACCACAGGCACAGAAGACATCTGGTCCTCACCTCAAAAGACTGGCATAACCATAAATGTGAGACCCCAAGTTTTACGATTCAAACAACATGCTTATGATTTCATTTTTGAAGGGTGTTCCAGTTAGTGGACCTGAAGTGGGCTTTCTCCTCTTATCATCTCTAGCGCTCAGAAGACTCTTGCTGATGTCCATAACCCATGTCGAGAGTAGCTGTTCAATTTTAGGGTTATAATTTTATGTTATATCTTCTATAAAGTGATAGGAAAATTGGGAAACAGTTGGATGAGTATCTGTATTCAACTTAGTAATAATGTGGAGATTTCTGTTTGAATTTGTAGCAGGAAGACAGCTTTTGTGGGGCAGTGGGAGTCCAGCTGAAATGTTGCCATTAAGCCTTCAGAGTAACTTCCCTTTGCAGCAGAATTTTGGGTGTCAGAAAACTCTGCTTTGGTTGATCACTCTGTTGGGTCTCCCTGCTGGCTCAGTGGTAAAGAATCTGCCTGCCAGTACTGGAGGCAAGAGACTGGGCTTCAGTCTCTGGTTGGGAAGATCCCCTGGATTAAGAAACGAAAACCCACTCCAGTATTCTTGCCTGGAGAATTCCAGGACAGAGGAGCCGGGTGGGCTACAGTCCATGGGGTCCCAGAGAGTCGGACATGGACGTGACTGAGCAACTGAGATGTGTGCGCACATGCTAACGGAGCATTTTGAAATACTTTCCCACAAGAGAGACCCAAAACTCCAGTTTTTCTCTAGTCTTGCTTCTCCTGCGATGCTTAGTGCGCTTAGGGAGCTGACGGTTGGGTGGCGTGGCTGGCGAGGGCGCCCACTCTGCCCAGTTCCTGAGGTTGCGGGCCACGTCATGTCTTTGATGCCGAGGCCTCTGTGAGTAGGCACACGTTTCCCCATTGTGCAGGGGATGAGCCAAGTGATTGCAACCCCTCTACCGGGTGAGTGAATCTTGCTGCTGCTGCTGCTGCTAAGTCGCTGCAGTCGTGCCCGACTCTTTGTGACCCCACAGATGGGAGCCCACCAGGCTCCTCCATCGCTTGGATTCTCCAGGCAAGAACACTGGAGTGGGTTGCCATTTCCTTCTCTACCGCATGCATGCTAAGTCGCTTCAGTCGTGCCCGACTCTGTGTGACCCTATGGATAGCAGCCCACCAGGCTCTTCTGGACACAAGATTCTCTAGGCAAGAATACTGGAGTGGGTTGCCGTTTCCTTCTCCAAGTGAGTCTTACTAAATTTTGTTAAATTCTTGTGGTGCTGGAACTCCCAATTCTTACGAAAAAGTTTGCCACTGGCCTGTATCCTGGGGTTCATACAGCTTGCTGGGTGAGCCGCATCTAAACAGAAACCCCTCAAGGCTGATTCCTGCACTTGATTGTTGAATCATTTTGAATATCACTTTTTTTTAAAAAAATGTAAGTTACTTCTGGATATACAGCTAAATTTATCTAAATTACCTCAGTTACACTGAAGAGTGTCCAGATAGGTTCTTCTTTTCAATCACCCACGGCATGTTCAATGGGTGTATGTCACCAAGCTCACTTTCCAAATCTGTGACCACGTCTGCTCTGTTGCGTGGAGACTGGAGGCGTTTCAGCTCCCGAGTGGCAAAAGCTAGGTGGTGAAGATATTTCTGCCAGGAGTGCTCGATTCTTCGTTTCTTTGCCTAATTGACTGGTTGAGTGAAGGCGTTTCATTTTATGTCACTTACATCCCTTCACTGTTAGACTCAAAGTTCTCTCCCATAATATGAGTGTAGTGAAAAGACATCTCCATAGGTTTATATTCAGAGTGCTTGACTTCTCTTGCATGGGGGCTTCATTTTCACCTACTTGTTAATGGTAGGGAGCCACCAGGCATCTGAGAGGCTAGGCCAGGGCTGCTGCAGGGGGCACAGCTCCCTGCGGGCGGCCCTGAGGCTTTAGCAGTTAGGGTGTGCCTTTTGCTAGCCCAGAACCAGGCCGCGGTTCCTGCAAGGCTGGCTTTCTCAGGCCTGGCACAGTTGACACTCTGGGTGGGCTGAGTCTGTGTCTTGGGGGCCGCCCACGTGTTATAGGATGTCAGCAAGCTCTGACCTCTAGCTGGTCGATGCGGTAGCATTTCCCAGTTGTGACAGCAGAAAGTGTCTCGCTCCGTCCTTGCCAAAAGTCCTCTGAGAGGCAAAACCTCCCTGGGCTGAGAACCTCTACAATGGGACCAGAGCTCCTGTCTGCCCTGTGCTTTCTGCAACCACAGCGGTCACGAGGTGATCCAGCTCGACTTGTAAAGAGCCTGGGGCCCTGTCTGGGATGCACTGTCTGCACTGGAGGTGGGACCACAACTGTGGATGTGAGCTTCCTGCCATTAGTAAGACATTTATACCCTTTCCCTGTCTCCGCTTTCTTGATAAGAGGATGGTAACTGTGAAGATCGCTTCAGAAGGGTTTTCGGTTTTGTTTTTTTGCTTGAGATTGGGGTTCCTTTACACATTCTTAGAGATATAACTGTACAGCTTCTTTTTATTCTTGATAATTTGGCAGTCAACTAAAATTGTTCTTCGGGGTTAATTTTTTTTAATGAACAAAATCATAACATCTCTTATTACTCTCATATTTTGCTTATGAAAATTACATTTCCAAAAAGAAAAAAAAGGTAGTAAGCTCTCTGAAGGTCGTGATTGTGTCTTAAAATCCCAAATTATTGCCAAAACCTAACATGGTTTTGCTTGTTGAAAATTCCCGCTGGATTCTTGTCAATGTGAATAATCTAAATATACTTAGAATCGAAAAATGGTAAGAGCAGACACAGAGCCCTGTGCTTTGTTGCCCAGTCATGTCCGACTCTTTGCAGCCCGTGGACTGTAGCCCACCAGGCTCCTCTGTCCATGGGGATTCTCCAGGCAAGAATATGGAGTGGGTTGCCCACGCCCTCCTCCAGGGGAACTTCCCAACCCAGGAATCAAAGTGGGGTCTCCCGTCCTGCAGGTGGATTCTTTACCAGCTGAGTTGCAGGGCAGCCCTAGACAGGGGATTATTTCCCAAGGAACCCAGGTGCCATAGTCCTGCTGAGTCCACAGGGAACAGAGCACACACTGGATTTGCTGTGGCTCTCCTAGCACATACACTGTGGTTTGCAGCCTCTGATCTATACCGTCTGAAGGGCTTATATTTCACAGCCATGCCGAAACACACAGTATAGTGTTCACGACTATCGATTCTGAGGGAGCAAATCATCAAACTTAGACCAATTTCAGAAACGCCGCTAAGATGCATTTGCAAGATACATGGGTTCACGCTCTCCCTCACCCCATGGCTCTCTGCCTGAGGTTGCTTATTTGGAAGCTGCCTAGAATTAAGGTCAGGAAAGGCTCTTGACTTTCTTTTGTCTGATGCCATCATCCCAGCGGGGCCCCAGACGACTCTCGCATCCGTGGGTAAACATCATTTGTCACTCATAATAACAAAGCGGGAAGAGGAGAACGTAGACATACCTATAGATAATACATGCACTGTTCCTGCATGTGTCACAGTTAGCTGTGTCTTGCCCAGTCCGATATGAAAGCCTACAAGATAAGAACAGGAGAGCATTACACGTGGCGGCCGCTGGCCCCTGGCCTCTCTGGAGCACGCAGCTCCCACCAGGCGCTTTCCCACTGCCATCGCTCCTCGTGGGGATGGAGGCGGAGCCAGGCGTTTCCCACCTTGCTCCCTCTCTGCCTGCATGTATACAACAACCTGGGCCACCACTGGGGCTGCTGTTTAAATTGAAATCTAGGATGTGAACCTAACTTAGTGGATGAGGCAAAGAATCTGATTTTGTTATAAGCGAGGGGAATTGGGGATGTTTGAGGGCAGCGATAATCATGGCGTTTTAAGGAAACTTGGAAGGGAAACCAGCCTCAGATCTTCTTGACCTGATGGCTTGTTCCTGCCCCACAGTCTCTTCGCCTTCGAGAGGAGGGCTCTGCAGACAATGGGCCTCAGGTGAATCCAGCTCTCGGCCTGATTTTATCCAGCATGCTAAGACTGGATTTTACATTCGTAGGTGGTTTAAAAAAATGAAGAATATTTGGAACATGTGAAAACTCGTGAAATGAAAACTTCAGTGTCCATAAAGTTTTAAATTTTGATAGTAAAAAATGGTGAACATTCTTATATAAGTAGCTACAATATCCTTGGTCTGCAAATTCCGGAATACTCCCTCTCTAGCTCTTTAGAGTAGAAAAATGTGCTGACCTGTGTGGCAGCGTGTCGGACTGCCTTGCCGAGCCTCCTGACACCCTCCCTGGCTGTGTTCTCTGCGGAGCCTGTCAGCGCTCTGAGACTGGACGTTGGAGGAGGCACGGCAGGGCAGTGTTCCCCGTCCTCTCGTTAAAACAATGGGACCTTATTCATTTATCTTTGGAGTGTGTTCTGGAAGGGTGTACAGCCTTTAAGATTTTCTTTGGCAAACTTTGTATTTTGTTTTGCGGTATAGCCAGTGACCCGTGTTGTGACAGTTGACAGCAAAGGGGCTCAGCCGCACATATATACATGTATCCATTCTTCCCCCAAGTTCCCTGCCATCTGTAGCCCTAAGGATTTAGTGAGAGGATTTTCTTGAGTCTTCCTCAGCCCAGTCACCCCAACAGAGCTAGTTCGGGCGAGCTTTCATAATGTTTTCCCCGCCACTTTGACTGACCTTTCCTCTCTCATACTCTTTGTGTGCAGGCCTATTTTATTCTGAATATTGCTTCGTACCAAGGGACAGAGACAGATGTGATCACCAGAACCTGTTAAATTAGTAGCAGAAGCAGGGCTTCCATCTGAATTGGCTTAGACACACACTTTGGGGGCACATTTACATTTGGAGAGGGACTCAACATAATAATAGTGCCCAGAAGGTTTGCTGTCAACAGGGAGAGCGGATATTTTTATCACCTTCCCTGTGTAAACGTCTCTCTCCACGCGTCATGGACTTTGAATTGAAACTCACTTTTGTTTTCCTCATTATGTTTGGTGTTACATAAACATTTGACAAAAGGATTTTTCCCCTCCATGCTGTGTTTTCACAGTGAGCTTTGCTAAACGTGAACTTGACCTTTGAATTCTGTACGTTGTGTTTATTAACCAGGTGACCACATTCTGTCCTATAGGGTTGCCAGTCTCTTCGATCCATGACATTTGAGCCAGAACTGGAGTCGCCCATGGCTGCGTTTGTGTTGACCTCCCTTCCCCATAGTGGGCACCTTTGAATGGCCCCCTGGGGTCTTTTCCTGCTCCCTGGGCTTTGTCAGGAGGTGAGCAGGAAAGGGCTTGTGCCTCATACTTTCCCCCCTTTCCTTAGCCCTTTCCTCCTGACAACAAACCCAAAGGGTACATTCTTCCTGAGCTTTCCTCCCTGACTCTAGATTGTCATGCTGACACCAGGTTCCTCCCAGTCTGACATTGACCTCCATTCTCCCATGCCTTATCATAAGTAAACGGCCTGTCTCCATCCCACTGGTTTTGTCAGAGCTTGGTCCTAAGCTCATGTCTCGCCACGGTGGCTCTGTGCAACGTACTAAGCACAGAACTTGAGCACACGTCCTAGCAATGCCGTCTCTGGTGCAGGGCGTGCGGTCCTGCTGTGAGGCTGGGCTGCAAATGATGGCCTGTACCTCTGTGTACTTCACCAGCGTAATCTAACCACCAGCCGGGGAAGAGGATGCATGATGTTGTCTGTGCGCGGGTCACATTCTAAAGGTTAGGCTTTTCAAAGAAAACGGAGGCTATCAGGGGCATTTCCTAACCATCATTAGAGGGGCTCTCTTACTTGGCTCTGCAGAAAGACCAACTTGCATTGCAGAACCTTCCTGCTCAAGACCTCAGGACAGATCTCAAATCTCCACAGTTCTCATCAGCACCACACCCCTTTCTCGCCTAGGATCGTGGCGTTCCCAAGTGTCTCACTTACATTCGAGCCTTGAGTCCTGCAGTTAATTACGCTAGCTCATTTTACAGAGGAGAATACAGCAACACTTCAGGTCTGGGATCTCATTATTCTTAGACCCCAGGCTTCTGATGCGCTGTGATGCCCTGCTCCAACCTTGGGGCCCGTGTCCTGCACTCTGTATAACTGGCAGCTTGGGATAGTCAGTGAATCCAACAGGGGCAGGACAAAGGCTTCAGGCACCTGAATGCACAAGAGAACTGTCTTCCCAGACCTTGGGGCTCTTCAGTGATAAATTGCTCTTTTTAAAGACCTTTCTGAACAGACTGTTCTTATCACTTTGTAAAAAGCACACACTTTTGCGCTGTTATAGTCAGTAGGCAAATAATTATTAAGTGCCTTTTAGGTGTCAGACCTTACTCTGCCTACCAAGGAGACATTTTGGAATAAGATCGAGTCCTTGTCCTCATGAAGCTTAAAACAGAATGGGAGAACCAGATGGGCGATGCAGAAACAGATAAATGAATGAAAAGCGTTTGGATACTGCTCTGTTAAGGATATGTTGTTGGGAGGTGGGCGGTGGCTTTGGCCAACACACCAAGGACCTTGCATCTGGAAAGAGAACTGGATGATAATAAAAGAGCAGGCAGTCATCTCCAGATCTAGAGATGAGTTTTGCAAACAAAAGGACCATCCCTTGTGAACATCATAATGAGAATGATGTTGGCATGTCTGCAGAACAGAAAGAGAGCCAGTGTGTCTGGAAAATCAGGAGCACATGAGAGAGGAGGGAGGTGAGATCAGATCATGTCAAACAGAAAACTCTTTGGACATCTGTTCTACCTGTAAAGGGAAGCCACTGTATTCTTATACGTAGAGCCCAGGATGACATAGAACCTACTTCCTCTTAACTTTACCTCTTACTCTTCTCCTTCTAAAATATTGTTTTCATTCAATTTCCTTTTTCTTCCTTCTTTTCCTTATAACCCATCCTAACTCACTCATTCCTGAAATACAGCATGGTTTGCTGGTGTTGGTTGATTAGAAGCAAGTGAGTCATAATATCTACTTTATAGGGAAACATGTCTGTGGTCACTTTTTTTTTTTTTAAGCTAATTTAAATGAAAAATTGGTGGTCCATCAGATTTCCACCGTACAGGAGAAGTATTTCCAGGCTCTTGTTGCCATGAACTTTCCTTGGGAAGACCCTTCAAGATGTTTGTTTGGGGTCTTTTGTTTTGAAGGGGTTCAGATGTTTGGAGTCCAAAAGGTAGTTCATAAAAATGGCTATCAATGAGAGATTAATTTATGGATAAAAGTTAAAGTGTTGCCCTTGTGTCCTGTGGCTAAGTCACAGGCTGCCTTCAGTAGCTGTTGTCGGTCAACTGTCCACTGCAGTTTTATTAAACCCGAGCATGTTCTTTACAGAGGACTGAACGTGTGTAATCTAGGGTGCTTATTGCGTTGATAATCCATCTAATTGTCTTTGGGGCTTCCAAGATGTAGGGTTTGGCGTTGCTGATAATGTTATGGTCACAGTAATGATTGTGTTGCAGCATCTGAATGAACGTGTTCTCCAAATGCAGACCAAACAGAGAAGTTCTTTCTATATGACAGGGAACACAGAGTGCCATTATGGAATGCCCTTGTTTTCCTTCTCACTTGGAAACAAGTCATAAAAGCAATACTTGGGATGATTATCTTTGTGGATGGCCGTTGCCATGAAGAGAAGCAGTCCAGAAACTGAGCTGCTGGGCAGATGCTTCTCCAGAGACGGTATGGCTAGAGGTCTTTTGTGGTTAGACATTTGGAGAAGAGAGAGCTCGGATCATTGATATCACAGCTGCAGAGGAAGAACATCTTGATCAAAAATGACACATTCTGTCTCGCACATTAATTGCTACCTTTATAGAGCTCTCTTCTCTTTTATTTTGAAGAACTTATACCTTTGGTAGGATTATAACCCCACGTCTGCCATGATGCCTGGTACACTCTGGGTGTTTGGCCGGTATTATTTTATTAACCAAATAAGGCTGTCAGTCTCTGTGTTCCCAAATTGAAGTCCAGTAACAGAAAAATCTATGGGAAAAAATACAACTGAGTGCAATAAGCAAGTGAAATGTATAAATTATGAACACTTCTAGTCCTCACTTACTTCCTAGTGTGAGCCTCTTAGGATCCCAATGATAAGCACGTTCATTGTAAACATGAAGTTTTTTTTTTTAATGCACTGATCAGTCCTGGGTGTTCTTTGGAGGGAATGATGCTAAAGCTGAAACTCCAGTACTTTGGCCACCTCATGTGAAGTGTTGACTCATCGGAAAAGACTCTGATGCTGGGAGGGATTGGGGGCAGGAGGAAAAGGGAACAACAGAGGATGAGATGACTGGATGGCATCACTGACTCGATGGACGTGAGTTTGAGTCAACTCTGGGAGTTGGTGATGGTCAGGGAGGTCTGGCGTGCTACAATTCATGGGGTCACAAAGAGTTGGACATGAGTGAGCAACTGAACTGAACTGATCTTTACAACATTTGCTGTTTAATGTCCCTTTACAGTTAGTTGCCATTTGTTAGTATTTCCTATACTCAACAATGTGTACTACCTGGGGAGGTCCAAGAGAGGAGGTTGCAGAAAGGATGACATTCAGCACCAAGGACAGCACCACGAGTCCATGATGCTTTATTTTCTGTTTCTCTGCCCTCCTGACTCCCATTCTTGCAGATCACAGTTCTATCCCAGGGACATTTCTGGAACCCTGACCCTCTCCTTGCCTGATGCCCTTTGGACACTCACTGGTCAGGGTGGGCTTTATTGAAAGGTAAAGGACACTAGACCCAAGTTAGGAAATTAATAAGGATGTAAGAGCATGGACTTGGTTGATAGCTCACAGAAGAGGGATTATTGTTCTTGATTTCTTAAAGCAGAAGGCTTTACTCAAGCTAATTTTACAAAGCGGTCTTGGTGGAGTCCAGTTTGAGAGTCATTTCCACTTTTGCTTTGTAGTGAAACAGATTTCTTCAGAAGACCTTGCTGTACTTCAAAGAAAGTATAACGCGTCTCCGTTATAGAAGACAGTACGGAACTCTAGTTAGGGAACCCCCTTTTGAAGAAAACATAGGGTCTCCCTTTCTTTAATGGTCTAGAATATTCAGGTTTAATTCAGAATGCATCTCCCCAGTTTCTCTAGCTACCTTTGGCTTCTGCAGACATCTGCCCCAATCCACCCCCCCCCCACCCAATTCATTAGTTGTCATTATAAAAAAATTCCTGAATGTAAAAAGATACTTTTGCCCATTTATATAAAATAGACAGCACTGGCAACAATTTAGGGTCTGTAAGTCTTTGGTTATTCTTGTTGCAGATCAACAACAAAAGAGACAGTGAGGATTGGGATTTAAAAAAAAAAACAAAAATGAAGAAAGGGTGGCAAAGGGCAGAGCTGGTGTGGCCAGTTGTATAACAAAGCCACAGGAATGATCAAGGCAGAAAGATGTCAGCCAGCTTCCGCCTGAGCTGGACCACGGCTGTGTCCCGGGAGGCAGGGATGAGGAGCCTGAGATTGGAGTGACAGGCAGCATCTGCCTTTTCATGAAGGCCTCACAGGGAGATCTAAGATACCAGAGCCCTGGGGGGTAGGAGAGGGTGCTGTGAAATGTCAGAGAAAGGTCACGGAAAGCTTTCTTCCTGGCCCCATATCCAAGTGGCTCAGTGTCTCTGAGACCTTGAAGATGGGACTTGAGACAAGACTGACAACTCTGCGTCTCTACCATCCCCCGCCCCCCCAAGAAATCTGTTTGGTGAAAAGGTCAGGAAAAGGAAAAAAAAGAAAGATGTCTCTGACTATTCCGGCTATCAGAAGCAAAGTTCCAACAAAGTTAAAAGCGTCTCGGGAGAAGCATGGTTGGCAAGTGGAAATAATTCCGTGGTAGTGAGTTGCAATCACTGGTACTGGACTGACTCTGCTGCCACGGCCCACAGCCCTGTTTTCTCCAGAAGATCTTAAAATCCCCAAGGAAAATTCTCTTCTCGTGTTTCCCCGGGGACTTGTGGATGGAGTGTTTGGTTTTAGGTTTCAGGAAAGCATCCCCCTCTCAACCAGCATCACTGGTGTGTAAGCATCAGCCGAGGGGTCCCTCCTCCACCTCGGCTCTGGGGCACAGGACAGAGGTGCAGGTGACCCCATGGCCGAGATGTTCATCTTTTAAATGATGTGGTGGTTTTCAGTAAGTTCAGATCTCCTAGCATGTAAGCAAAAGGCATGTCAGGTGATGCTAAGGTCAGGATGTGATCCTTTAATTGGGGTTTTCAAAACACTGCTACACAGGGTATTGGAGCTGTCACTTTGATTAACTCAAAGCTGTGTGCCAGGCTCTCTGCTTAGACAGTGGTCTCTGCTCTCAGTGATCATTTTATGCCCCTGTTTAATTCATTCTCCTAATTGTGATCTTTCTTGTTCTTTCTCACTGTGTGCCAAAACCTTTTTTTTTCCCCCTTTCCCTTATTCTAGGCCAGGTTTGTGCTCCAGCTGTGGTTTCTTGATAACTGAGCCATCATTTATATCAGCATCTTAAAGGGCTTTTCTGCTTAATAGTCTCAAAGTGACATTAATTTAGAGGCATTAAGTGATACCTCTGTTTTTGTTGGGGGAAATGAAATTTCAGAGTCAGGCTCAGCTGTTTTCAGAGACCCTCTCCTACGTTTTAAGCCCACCTCTGCCAGTAGTTTTGGCTGCTTTTTAAAGTCTCAGTTCTCACTAGAAATTTGCCCGATTATGCCCTGAAATTGTAGTTAGTTCCTGTAACAGCTGTTGAGTGGTTCAAGTGAGTTTGGAATTTCCTCATTTATCTATGGAAACTTAGTTATATCTGTTTTATTCAGTTGAGCTACTAAGTGCCAGGATTTGGGGAACATCCAATGTAAATTTGTTGAAAAAAATACGAAGTCGATTTTCCTAACAAATACTGAGAACACCCACTGGTCAATAGAAGGCAGTACTGGCCTGCACTGGTGATGGTCTGACCAGGTCCCCTTTAGCTGAGAGGAGCCTTTTTCTAGCCAGTGGCAGGCTTGCTATGTTAGGCTGAGCAATTCTTTGTTCATTAGTGGCCTAGAATCCCCAAGCTGACAAAGCAGTGTGTTTTAAAGACTGAGGTTGCGTTCTGAGAAACACAGACTAACAGTGACCCCTCCCAAATCTTCGCGCCCCCTCTGCTTTCCCCTGCCTTTGGCCGTGCCTAAGTGGGTCCGTTGTTTTGAGCCCGTCTGAGAATTCACGTCTGCCTTCTTAGGGCAGTAGGCAGTGCGTCAGTCTTTGCCATCCCCTGCTCTTCAGGTCCCCTTCAGCCAGCTCCCAATGACTTCCTTCCACCGGAACGCCTAGCACTTGGCACTGTCTTGGCACGCTTTGTCTTTTTCTCTGTCTGCCCAGCCAAAACCTGGCTTGCCGGTCGCAGAAGAGGTGGCAGTCAAGGTTTAGGATACACGGCATGATGAATGGCAGAGCAAATGAAAAATGAAATGATTTGGGAAGGTAACTTTGTCTCAGTCGCTCTGTGAGGGTTGATCTCTGTTTCAGTGGAGCTTGGCAGTGCCTCTTTGACATTTACAGAAAATTTTAAAAGACTCACTTCCGTGTTTCCAGACTCAGTGTGATGAGTATGGTAGAGCAGTGCGTGCGTTGGCGTTTCCTGATGATAATGGCTGCATTGTCTGTATTTAGAGTTTCAGCCAACAGTCACTTGCTCTAGGACCCTGCTTTCTCTCCTCTTCTCTACTGCCTGTGGGCATGAGGTCAGGGTCTAGGCCAGCACCATGAACTACCGGCTTCCTTTTTTCTGCTCTGGACTTCTTTTTTGTAGAAAAGGGTTCTCACTGAGATTTAAGGATATCAAATACTTCTTTCCAGACACACTCATGTGATCCCCCTGAGTCCGAATATGTATGTTCCAGAGGTCATTTGTATAAAATAAGAGTTGCTCTGGTTGAAACTATTAAGGGAGATCTGTTTTTGGAGTCTCATGTTAGAAGGAATAATCACTGTACGAACTAGATTCTTAGATTTTACAGCATTCTGTGTTGAGTCTCAATACAGCCAGAAAAAATTTCAGGGCTTTCCTGGGAACCCCAACAGCATGTAGGATTTTTATTTTTTTTGCAAATTGCTCTGTGGTCCAAACCACAAGTTACTTAGACATGATGTTTTTGGAACATAGCCCAATCACAGCTTGAGCTGGATCTTTTGCCTTCCACTTCCCCTTCTAATCCCGCATCACCTTACTCTTACGTTTTTTCCACCGGATAGTGAAGTCCTCAGAATTATACATGCACCATTCTCCCAGCCAGGAACTGAGATGTGGACTCTTGATGGACTGGCTCTTTATGGAAACCCCATGCGAGCTTATTAAACACATCCGGGTAATTTCCAGTAATCATGGTTATTGCTATGGTTGGGCTTTCACGGGTGGTACAGGGGTAAAGAATCCGCCTGCCAAGGCAGGAGACGCAGGTTCGATCCCTGGGTCAGGACGATCCCCTGGAGGAGAAGATGGCAACCCACTGCAGTATTCTTGCCTGGACGACTCCATGGACAGAGGAGCCCGGCGGGCTCTGTAGTCCATGGGGTCACAGAGAGTCGGATGAGACTGAACACTCACGCAGTGTTCTGACTACAGATTTCCCAGCGTGCAGTATAAACTAGCCAAAGTAACTAGATGGCTTTTGCTGTGTCTGCATGTTCAGTTCACGGGATGCTTCCTATTCTCACCTTGGTCCACCGCCCTTGGCTAGGGAGCATTTGCTTGGATGAATAAAACACAGACCTTGCCCACAAGACACTTCAAATTGAGAGCAGTATGTTTCCAAGGTCAAGGATTTGCTTCTATGTTAGGGAGTAAGCTGTATGGCCTCCATAAGAAGCCCTCCTTCCGTGGGGCAGTTTCTGTGCCCGTTCACGCCAGCATCCCTGCCCTGGACCAGCGCCTCTGGTCGCTCAGCAGCTTGGATGGCTTCAGGCCAGTCTCCAGCACCCTTTTGTGACTGTCTCCCAGAGCATTCCGCAGGGATGCTGACCTTGTCCAGCAGAGATGTCTTGCCCCTCTGTGACTGAGAGCATCTTGGTGGCCGCAGACATGGCTTCCTATCTCCCCAGCCCCACCCAACACATGGTTTGGTGCCTTCCAGAGAGCAGGGCTGGAGGTGTGCTTCAAAAATGCAGCTTCTTTACTAACAGACAGTGAGTACCCTACTCCCTTCTCTGCTTTAAACCTCTCACCATGGAACATGCCAGAAAATTACGGCTCTGCTTTCTAATCTGTCTCCCCTTCCATGACATCAGCACTCCGAGGGCAGGGAACTTTGTCTGTCGGTTCCCTGACGGATATTTAGTGCTCACACTGGGGTCTGAAGTGTAGTGAGTGCTAAAGAAATACTCTGAATAATGGACGAGTGAATGAATGAATGGAGAATCTGCCTGAGGGTTCTCCGGGATCAACTGATACCCACCCACAGTAGGCTCAGTTCTGCGATGTTCCTGGCTGGATCAGGTGAAAACATCTATCTTAACGTATTACCACGATCCCATCGTAAATATCCCCCAAACGAGTGGAAGAGGCCAGTCATCTCCTGCTTCCCACACTCAGTCATTAAAATAAATGGCTTAGCCTGCACCTAAACCAGCTCCCCTGCTGACCCCGAGGAGACGTCATTCCTTTATCCCAGAAGCAATCCAGGCGAACGAGTTTCAATGAGAAACACTCTGTTCATAATGAACTCAGTGGCTTTTCTTTAGACGCTGTTGTCAAATTAACTTTTATTGGCCCAGCAGCTCCCCAGGTGTGGTGACACTATAATTCTGGGAGGCTCTGACTGTTTGGAAGCTTTTAATGCTTGTGTTCATTACAAAGAATGAAAGGGAAACAGGAATGGTGGTGAGTGGTGCAGCGCGGCTGCAGGCGTGAGGAGGTCCAGGCCATGCGGTCCCTCCTCCCCTGGGGGTCAGCGGGAGCCAGGGGTCCCTGTTGCTTCCCCCTCAGCCGCCAGCCTCTCCTCCAGCGTTGCTTCTCATGGGCCTTCCTTCTCCCCAGGCCCTGCCCCAGCTCTCTGCTTCCTCATGACGAAGACAGGGGATATATCCTTATTATTGCATAGTCATCACTTCTCCTATCAGAAGTGTGTGCCGGTTTGGACAGAGACAGACTCAGAGCTGAACGCTCTCATTAGGGCAGGTCTTTTTTCTTTAGTGTTTTCTAACCCTGTTTCCATGCAATAAAAGCATAATATGTAAAAACTGGGGCAGCTGGTAATTATTATTTTGCACAAAGAACTGCCTGGTTATATTACAAATAGGGCAAAGCTTACAGTTTCTTTCACGTATTTCTGAAATCAAGGAGACGCTAGTAGAGAGGGCAGAGCTTATAGTGTCAGATGGTTCTGAAATCAAGGAGACGCTAGTAGAGAGGGCAGAGCTTATAGTGTCAGATGGTTCTGAAATCAAGGAGACGCTAGTTGCAAAATGATGAGAAGAATGGCAGAAACGTCACTGGCCCTACAGGGCATCAGGAGTAACTATTAATAAAGGAAAAAACTTCTTTAGGGTTGAGCTGAAGCTGAGTTGATTAACTTATTTCCTGGAGGAGAGATAAAGCTAAAGCTATAATTTATTGAAAATTAATGGAAATGAATCTTGGTGGCACTGGCTACCACACATGAATGAAAATGGGAATATGAGTATGCCGCACGAGAACAGATTTTCCTTCCGGAATGCCATCTTTCTCCAGCTCTAGTACTGCGTCTCCTCACTTTCAGAGGATTTAGTTTGAAAGCATTAATGATGCGCACGGGGCAGTGGCTCCGACGGTAAATAACCACAGAGCTTTTATCTTTGATCTGTAATTTCTTTTGATGTATTTTTTAGAGCACATTAGTTAACAATCTGAAATAAGAACTTCTTCTTTGTGAAGCGTTTGTGCTTTGTTTCAGAGGCTTGACATTGTGCTTGTTTTTTGAACAAATGGTTCGGAGCTCTTGCAGCTGAAGATTAAAATCTTTAAATTTTGGTGTCATCATTTATAAAATCCTCGATATCCAATTATGAGACTTTTATCTGGGGAGATGGTCTAGTGCTTATGCCCAGTGAGATACTGGCAAAAGACACTGACTCCGTGTTTGGTCAACATATGCCCGTCTTTAGACTTTCTTTACCTAGAGGAACTCATTTTTCATAATTGTCTGCTCAAATATGGCTTTCAAAATGCATTTGCTTGCTGTTATGGTTTATTGAGGACTTTTCTTCAGTGTTTGTTCACATGTATTTGGACATACATTTGGTTCAAGTAGAGCCTGGTGGCACGAGCTGGTCACTCACCAGGCCACTCGGGTGACAGGCGGTATGATGCAAAATGATGAGAAGAATGGCAGAAACGTCACTGGCCCTACAGGGCATCAGGAGTAACTATTAATAAAGGAAAAAACTTCTTTAGGGTTGAGCTGAAGCTGAGTTGATTAACTTATTTCCTGGAGGAGAGATAAAGCTAAAGCTATAATTTATTGAAAATTAATGGAAATGAATCTTGGTGGCACTGGCTACCACACATGAATGAAAATGGGAATATGAGTATGCCGCACGAGAACAGATTTTCCTTCCGGAATGCCATCTTTCTCCAGCTCTAGTACTGCGTCTCCTCACTTTCAGAGGATTTAGTTTGAAAGCATTAATGATGCGCACGGGGCAGTGGCTCCGACGGTAAATAACCACAGAGCTTTTATCTTTGATCTGTAATTTCTTTTGATGTATTTTTTAGAGCACATTAGTTAACAATCTGAAATAAGAACTTCTTCTTTGTGAAGCGTTTGTGCTTTGTTTCAGAGGCTTGACATTGTGCTTGTTTTTTGAACAAATGGTTCGGAGCTCTTGCAGCTGAAGATTAAAATCTTTAAATTTTGGTGTCATCATTTATAAAATCCTCGATATCCAATTATGAGACTTTTATCTGGGGAGATGGTCTAGTGCTTATGCCCAGTGAGATACTGGCAAAAGACACTGACTCCGTGTTTGGTCAACATATGCCCGTCTTTAGACTTTCTTTACCTAGAGGAACTCATTTTTCATAATTGTCTGCTCAAATATGGCTTTCAAAATGCATTTGCTTGCTGTTATGGTTTATTGAGGACTTTTCTTCAGTGTTTGTTCACATGTATTTGGACATACATTTGGTTCAGGTAGAGCCTGGTGGCACGAGCTGGTCACTCACCAGGCCACTCGGGTGACAGGCGGTATGGGAGAGCTTTGAAGGGGCTTCCCCGGGGAAGACCACTCATGGGTGGATCAGTACCTGGACTGCTAGAGCGGCGGCTTTATTTTTCTGGAACTACCTCTTACTGATTGGGGGATTCCTCTTACTGACTGGGAATCCTGAAAACCATACTTTATTACTGGGATCCTTTCCAAGGTGCTCTCTGCTGCCTCCAGGGTTAGAAGTATGCTTTCTCCAGGACATACATTCTCAGGGACCTTACTGGGTCTGAGTGCGGGACTCTCTTGACCCTTTGAAGTATAAGGCAGAACTCAGGATTGCAGGACTGCAAAAGTGCCTTCAAGTCTGTGCAGACACGCATGTTTCCCGTTTTCAGAGGAGGGGGAGGATGCTACTGGGCCGTGATAGGTCTGGAGGTGGGTTCTGTCTGTACTGTTTCCCTCCAGTCTTTTGACCTTGGGGATGTTACTGACATATCCAGACTTTAGTTTCCTGGTCAAAACAACTCCTACCTTACAGTTTTATTTTGGAGGTTGAATGCGACAATGCAGAATGGCCTCTATATTGTAGGTGGTCAGAATGGATGAGCTTTGTTGATGTTCTGCCCAGAGACACTCATTTCATCGGAACTGGCCCCCAGAGCACAGTGGGAAATAGAGCCCAAACCATTTTTGCATAGCTTAGCAGAAATTGCATGGGATTAAAAAAAAATTATTTGAAAAGTAGAACTTGTATTTCATTTCTCTCTCTCTTTTTTAATCCAGATTCTGGGACACAAATCCATAAATTCCATAAACGTTCATGTCATGCCTTGAATTGCTCATTTTACCTACAAATGGGGTGTCTGAATTACCTAGTGCCTCAGTGGCAAGGCTTTTATTCACCTACCAACTTAAAAGGCTAGGGAGGTATTTGAAATCTCTCGGGATTCTGCACAGGAAGATTATTTAAATTGTATTTTCAAGAATGTGTGATACCTACATGAAGTGGAAATAAGAGTTTGGAAACTGTTTTATAGCCTCACAAATATATATGCTTCATTTTTCATATTAAGGATGGAAAGGATTATTATTGTTCAAGAACTTAAAAATAGTATTTCCAATGTTATATAAATTTAAGCCACAAAAAGACTCGGCAGAGCCCTGTGGATCGAATAAAGAGAAAGGTGGAAGAGAATACGATGTGTGCTTCTGTTTCAAAATCATAAAGCATGATAACTTATACTTGGACTTGAATATTTTATCACAAGTATATAAAAACTGTTAGTTGTAAAAGGAAAAAAGAGAGGTTTCCCTGGAAGCTATGCAAAGGCTTGTGAGCTAGAAGGACAGAGGCCGGTTGCAGCATGTGTCACAGTGGGAGAGAGACGGCATGGATGAAGTGACACACGCATCTGTTAACCAGCATCCACAGAGGGCCGTGTTGCTTTCTCCCTCTCTCTCAACTTGTATGTCTTTTGCGGCACTGCCTGAAATTATGAAGTTCTTGGACAGCTCTGGGGAATCCGTTCTTAGATCAGAAAGGACCCTTGGGGTCCCTCGTCTCGTGTGGACTGCCCCGCCTTTGTGCAGAGGGGCTCAGAGGGGCGGGGCTGAGCTGGGAACAAGCCCACGTGCCTGAGTCCACGTCAGCTGTCTCGTCCGTGACACCAAGTAACCCTGGCCTGCACAGTTCTCTGAAAGCAAGTACAAAGCCTGATCTCTTCCTTCGGTAATCCTCAGCCCTGCCACTAATCCTTGGAAAGAAACCCACCCATAGAGGAAAGCAAGAATCTCTCTCAAAAGTGTCCCGCCTGCACCCTTGGATCACTTGCCTGTGTTTTCGCACCTGGAAGGCTGTGTCAGCAACAGAACAACTTGGAAGGACCTGGCTTTGCACCTTCAGCCCTGGGCTAAGGGCCCGGTCCTCCATATGGTACTTAATGTCTCCAGGAAGCTCAGGAGGCTGGTGTTCTTAGCTTCTTTCAGAAGCTGAGGCTGGGGAGGGTAATAACCATCCCCAAGCACAAGTACCACAGGGAGGACAGGCACAAAGTCTCCAGCTTAGGACTGGCTGGCTGCGGAACCTCGGCCAAAAACACAGGAGGAGGGAACCTCTGTCTGCTGGCTGGCGTGTTTTAAAATGTTAGGGGTTGCAAGAAATGGGCGAGACGCTGAAACTGATGTATCGAGAGCGTTAGCAAATGAAACTCTGACATGCCCATCCCGTTGAAGCAGGAAGGGACGGGAGTACGGCTGCTGGGGGAGGACCTCTCTGCTTCGGAGCTCCGAGCTGAGAAGCACCGCCTCGCTCCGCGGCTCACAGCACTCTGTTCTGTGACGCAGTGCCCAGACAGTTCTCAACAGTCCAGAGACATCTGTCTGCCAGGATCCTTGGCAGGACTGCAAGGGCACCCGCCCCCACCCCTGCTGGAAACCGTGGCCATTCCAGCTAACCAAGTGGAAGACCTCCATCTCAGCGATGTGGGTACATCTGGGCAAAGGCAGCCCAGTCTCCTCCTAGAAGGGTGCACAGCCAACCTGAGACAGGGTCACCGAAGGTGCTCAACCTCCCCTGTGCTCTGCGACGGGGGCCTCCACGCCTCCCACCAGGACCTCGGTGACCCCAGGCAGCTCCCTAGCTGTGGCGGTGATGCTGGGTTTTCCTGGGGGTTCTTTCTGTGCTGTGACTGAAATTAAATTGCCCCCTTATGCTTCCTGTGTAATTGCGATGCAGTATTTATTCTGTTTGGGCATGGATAATGAGAGGAGATTCGGAGAGATTTCTCATCCCCTGACAGGGCTGTCTGAAGACTGCCTGATGCTGAGGGATTTGTCAATAGAAGGACACAGGTGAAGCCAAGATGTAATTTCCCTCCATCTAGCATGGATATCTAGGTGAAAGCAGTTCACATCGGATGACTGGGTGTTGAGATGACCTCTTACTGCTGCTGGTGGGAGAGGGAGGCTTTTTTTATGTCGTGTAATGTATATACATAGAAATTACAGGTATGTGTATAAGACACGTGTGTACACTCACACACAGAGTTCCCCAGAAGAATGCTGAGGGTTTTATGGGCTGGTGAACAGTTAAGTGTAGGCTAGTACAGATGAGTGTCAGTGATCTGCGGACTCTTCAGAGGAGGGCCTGCGTTCTTTAACGTGTACCTCCCTGCACCCCTGGCCCCTGCTGGCACAGTAACAACACTTGGAGACTCTTGCTATTAACAGAAGCCTTCTGAACCTGTGAATGAATGATACACCGTCTGTAGGACACTCACCTCTGAGTTGGCCCTGTGCCCATTATGGTAACCTGGTTTCTAGCTGAGGAACTGTGGTCCCTACCCTTACGAGGCCATGTCGCAGGAGCTGGCAAACTGGCCCATGCCCCACGTCCAGCTTGCGCCTGCTTTTCTCTCGTTTCATGCAACCGTGGCTGTATTCGTTCATACATGTACTGTGTCCGGCTCTGCTCACGATGTAGTGGTGGATCTGAATCATTTGAACAGAGACCACATGGCCCGCAAAGCCTGAGATAGATACTATCTGCCCCTTTGCAGAAGAATGTTGCTGACGTCTGTTACATTGGAAACCGACCCTGAAATCTCTTAAAAAACACAGCTCCTGTGGGCTCAGGGCCTGATCTCTACACGCACACACTGTGCACGCACCTGCACCCATTCTGTGCTACCTTTTCAGTGATTAAAACGGAAGACGAACTTCAGCAAACATGACTGCAGGGTTCCACGCCAGGTCTGCCGTCCCTCAGACCTTTATTCCTGTCTCCTGTGCCTGCAAGCCCACCGAGAGCTGTGTTCTCAAAGGCCCCTGATCTCCGGGCGATCCCTTGGCTCGTGTGTTCCTGTTGCTGCGTGCCCTAACCCCTGCATGGAGAAACCCCCTTCCCAGGGAGGCTAAAAGAGCCCACGGCGGGGAGACTGAAGCACTGGATTTAGAACCCTTGCTGCAGCTTCCCTGGTGGGTGCCTCAGTCCATGAAGAATCTGCCTGCCAAAGCAGAAGGCCCAGGCTCGAGCCCTGGGCTGTGAAGATCCGCTGGAAAAGGAAGTGGGAACCCACTCCAGTACTGTGGCCTGGAAAATCCACGGACAGAGGAGCCTGGCGGGCTCTAATCCATGGAGTTGCAATAGACACAGCTGAGCAACTAAACCACCACGGCTGCAGGCTACCAGCCTCCTGGGGCTTCCTGGCTTTTCAGATTTCCTCCTCTTACACGATGCCTCACGTTTGCTCTGAGTCAGTGCAGAGCCCCCGGAGCTTCAGGGTTTCCTGTCTGCCTGTTGGTCACATCTCAGGGGCCTGTGTGACCTGGTTCAGCTGTTCCTCCCTCTTCCACACACACCTAAGCCGGCAGGTGACGCCTGGCTGATGCTGGAATGCTCACTCAGTCGTGTCTGACTCTTTGCAACCCTATGGACTGTAGTCCGCCAGGCTCCTCTGTCCATGGGATTCTCCAGGTAAGAATGCTGGAGCGGGTTGTCATGCCCTCCTCCAGGGGATCTTTCCCACCCAAGGATCGAACCTGGATCTCCTATAATGCAGGTGGATTCTTTGCCACTGAACCACCAGGATGCTAGGAGAGACCCCACCAACGAAAGGGCCTGTTACACTCTGGGCAACAGCAGATCCTTCCTTCTCCCTGGATGTCTAGGATCAAGCTTCTCATCTTGTTTGCAGGTCTTCTCCAAAGACCAGAATACTGTGGGGTTGTCATCAGCCAGTGGGTCCCTCAAGGCATGAAGTGTGTGGGGTGCCAGCATGTTAGCAGTGAGCAGCCATCTCTGCCCAGATACCTGGGGAGGGTGCAGCACCTGAGCCAAGGGCAACGGCCCCCCAGTCCTGTGTCAGGGGTCACCTGCCCAGCAGCCCGCAGCTGCCCTGGGGAATTACGACTGTTACAAGAATCGGCTGGGTGTCTAAAGTCAGTGTCCCATCTGCCTGCTTCTCAGCTTTCACCGACTACATTTGTGGCTCATTTAAATAGTCTGTGTGACCCTGAACTTCCCTGGAAGAGACAAGAATAATGCTGAGAGCTCTGAAATAAGCAGGATCATTCTTGGCATTCCTGCAAATAGAGGGATCAAAGGCTGCCGGCACTGCATAAAGGGAGCCGTTTTAGTGAATTGCCCAGACGGTCTACAAGGGGCTAAAAAGGCAGGGTTTCATACACTTTTTGTACATCTACCCACTTATAGAGTGCATCCCACGGAAATGCGTGTCTCAGGATAGATCCCTTTCTTGGTGACCTCTGTGTGTTGGTTATTGCTGAGACCTTTGTGGACAGCATCTTTAAGCAGCCAGCATCCCTGTTTAATAGAAGGTGGAATTGAAGCTTGCTGAGATTAACTTGCCGACACTGAAAGCTTTCTCTGCTGAGGCCTTTCAGAAATCTGTATAATCAAACCAGAGTCATGAAAGAGTCCCTTCTGAAAAGTGATTTGGAAGCT
Source organism: Madoqua kirkii (assembly GCA_006408675.1). NCBI lineage: Eukaryota > Metazoa > Chordata > Mammalia > Artiodactyla > Bovidae > Madoqua > Madoqua kirkii. Next base: position 12,618 of record SJYC01077671.1, on the reverse strand, counting down.
ACCGAAAATGGTCTTGGTTTGTGATACAGAAATTTCTATGCACAGAGGACAAACTGTTATAAACAGCTTGCCTGGCAAACTTGGTAATGCAGTTTAAACTCTAGAGTGAGTTTGCATACACAAGCTCGACAGTGCAGAGAAGTTCTATCCGAGTTAGACGTTCAGTATAATCTGCACACAGCCACAGCAAGACAAGTTCAGCGTACACTGTCTTCCTTCGCTGGGTCCTACCTTCACCCGCGAGGGCAAGCCTGAGGCCTCGCGGGGCCTGGGTCAAGCCTGTGATATAGGGGAAACTTGGGGACAAAATGTGTCACTTGGTTTTAAAACAGTGAGCTTGGCAGTGCATGTGGCATTCCTGCCCTCACTGAGGCTCCTCCCGCTGTGGAAACAGCTTTATCCAAGGCAGGTCCTTCCGCATTGATTTTGGGGGTGGGGGTATAGTGGACTGAACCTGGATTCTGATCATTCTCCACGGGTGATGACTTGGAGTGTTTCCCAGTATTTTAACTTGGTCATGAGACTCCTTGTCAGGTTACATAATGAGTACGCAATCATCTACACGCAGCAGAGTGAGTTTTCCTGTTTTCCATCATGAAATACAACGATAAGGCACATTTCTTGGCTTAGATGGAGTAAGTCCCGTGAATTCCTCATTCTACCAAAACTCCTATTCCCCAGCTCAGATTGAGTACCTAAAATGAGTCCTGTGAATTCCGCCTTTAAAGCGACTGTCCAGGGCACACCCTTCGGAGAATTGGTCTAAGGCTCAGGGCAACAGAAGGTTAAATTTTCAGGATTTTGTGAGCTGGTTGATTCTGGCCACCATAGCATTCACACCATGGAAATCAGCAAATGCAGCTTACTCCCCCATCCCTCGAGAGTCAGTAGTTAAAAATGTATCAGTATCCCCTAGCACCTCTGTCCTGCACCCAGACCCCTGAGAAGGAGATGGAGAAGGGGTGTGCCTCTCCTGTGCCCGCCTTTGAGGCTGCTGTCTCCCACAATATTCTGACATGGAAAACAGTGGTGGAAATTCAAATTCTGGGCAAATGAATGACCCTGGGCATGGAACTAGAGGTGCCACCTTCAACCTGGGCCTTGGAATGTGAAGCCACTTGTCTCACCACTATCCAGAGAGTTCGAGTGGGAGGTGGACATGAAGATTAGAGTAAGTCCCCTACATAGGAGTCAGTCCTGTTCTGAGAGCATGTTCATAAGTCCAGTTTGTTTATAAATACAGCAAAGTTAGCCTAGGTACCCAACTAACACAATCAGCTATAGAGTACTGGACTGTAATGGGTTTATCATACTTTCCCAACAAATAAGACATAAAAAGCAAACACAAAATATAAAACATTAATCTTATAGTACAGTGCCTCGTCCAGTAGTACAGTACCACAGCTGGCATACAGGGGCACCTTCACTTCTTTGAAAGCTTGCAGCTTATAGGTTTCCTATGTGGGACTAACTGTATGAGGAACGGATGTGGGAGTTCACCCCGATACGGTCCTGCCTTTCTACCAATGACTTGACCTGTGCAGACAACAGCTGAACTAGAGGTTAATTTCTAAGTCAGATCATCCTTTGTCTTGATCTAAGGTGGCCACTCCTCAAAAGGTTAGGAGCCGGGCCCTGGACCTTGTTTTGGGGATATTGGGGCCAAGGCCTTTTCATGACGATGAAAATATTCTGTCTTGTGTAAGAATCGGCTGCCACTGCAGCTCTTGGGCACCTGCGAGGTGGCTGATGTGACTCAAGCATTTTCGATTGTGATTAATTTGAGGGTGAATTTCGGTAGCCGCCCGTGGCACCTGTGTGGCACAGATCAGCCAGGGCTTGCAGTTACCTGGCTGCGGGCCGGCCTGTGTGTGGAGCATGCTGAGGAGCACTCATCACAGTGAACGCGTAGGTACAGGAGAAACATGGGTTGCACCTCCCTTCTGAGCTTTCAGAACCCAGCCCTGCTAACCAGCAAGGCAGCCCTCGTGCCTCCCTGAGAAATGAACCCATGCAGAGGCCCCGGCCCTGGGTTCTGTGCACCCCTTGACCTGCTCCCCTAACCATCTGCAGGACAGGCGATGAGCTCCAAGGACAGGTGAAGAAGAGGGACACAGAGGCGAAGCCCTTGCCCCAAGTCCTCAGAGCCAGAATTCCCATCTAGACGTTTCTTAATAAACTCAACACCACTTGGTAGACTGATGTAGCCTCAGAAAACTCAGATCTCGAGCAACTCTCCGCCCTTGTTCTAATAGAAGGAGCCTCGATCTAGAACACAGCTGTCCTTGCACAGGTGTTTGTGGATGATCAGCCCGTGCAGGGCTTTATTTTGGCATGTACACCCGTGAGAAGCATGCTATTTAGATACACATTTGGTTTTACACCGTTTGCTGAATTTTATTTCCCGTTTGGTGATGCTGGTGTCTTTCTGTTTTGCTGTCTGGTTTAAATCACTAGCAGCTGTATTGAGGTCTGTGATCGGTCCTGTCTGGGCTTTTAATGTTTCTATGGGAATGTGCTCTGCTGATCAACAAATCCCTTATAGACCCACCGCACTGTGTTGCTTTTGGCTCTGTATTTATTCAAGTCCAAATGATTGAAATGGGATGAAAATGGAGATGTAAACCCAAAATTCAACAAAGACTTTTGAAAGCCTCCTGTCATGGTAGGTTACTACTAATCTCCTGTTAGATTAGTTTACAATTGGCCAGCACCTCATTTTGCTTCATACTGTCAGCTGCAAACAATGCTAGGTCATAGGACGTGCCAGGCAGGGGGTGGTGGGGGTGGGTAGATTACTGACCGTCAACTCCTTTTGTAGGTCGACCACTGCATGAAGCCAGATGCCAAGGGTGCTATCTACATCAGGCAGCTTGGCTCTGGGGCCAGGCCTTAAGCCTCCTCTGCTACCTTGGAACATAGAGGTTGTTCCCTCCCCTTAGTTTGCAAGATGCAAACACAATGTAACTCAGTCACGGCCATCCTGTGCACCGGGTGGCTTGCTGTCCTGACAGTGCATTTCTGGGCTTAACATCATTCTGGCCTGGCTGCCAGCTCACTTAACCAGGGACTGGGACCCACAGGGTGAAGGGCGCTAATCACATGAGGCCAGAGGGCACTGTCTCCGTTGCCACCTCCAAAACACAGGCTAGAAGAATCCAGACAGCAGCACAGGGGAATGGGAAAGAGCTGATCGGCCATCTCGACAAAGCCAATGAACCACAGCGCTATTTCAAGAAGCACAGAAGCGGAGCAGTGCTGTCTGTTTCCCATCAGCCTAGCACACGGCCTGGCCTTCCTAGCTAAGAGGCGCAAGACTAACGTCCTACCTTTAGGTCATTTGTTGTTAAATTCCCTGCTGCACAATTTCAAGTTCAAAAGATGGGAAACAAAGTTCAGCAATCTGTTATCAGCGGCAGACAGTCCTGGCTGTTAACATTCTCTCTCCTGCCCATCTGGATGCACAGGGCATCTCGTGGAGAAAGGCGTCTCTCTCCTAATCATATACAGATAACATCTGTCTATGAATGGACATCGCTTCTGTAAGCTCCAAGTAAGATGAAGGGGGGAACCATATTGTCTACTGTATAAAATATAAAACCTGGTATAGTCCTGAATATCTATTATTCCAATTATTTAGCATAAGCAAGGCAGCATTTACTTTTCCAAATGCCATCCGAATTTCTTTTCCATTACTAAGAGGCAAGTCGCTTCTTATTTAGATATTCTGGACTGGCATACCTATTGTACTTCATCAGTATCATAGACCTTTAGCCCCCAGAGCTAAAAAGGGACGATCCATCCATTCATTCAAAATATACTCAAGTCCAGACCAGGCCCATGAATGCTAGCCATCAAGTCAAACTTGTAGGTGAGGATGAATGTGTTTTAGGATCACGGAATAACCCGGGGTCCTTTTGAACTTGCCCCCTCCCACCTGTCCTCAGACCTGAATCTGTTCTCAGAAATGCTGACTCTGGTCTCATTTAGGGATCTGGGCTTTGGGGGCTGGCAGTGGGCCCCCAGAGGGTGGCGAGCCTGCAGCGGGCCCGGTAAGACCGCGCGAACATACATACCCTTCCCGGTGAGCTTCTCCTTTCTCCAGCTCCTGAATGACCCCCAAGAGCACTTTGATGGTTTCCTGGCTTGAACTGATCAAGTTCTCCATCATCTGAAGCTGTGCTTTCAGGTCGACCACTTCCGTGTGAGGCACGATTTGTTGGCATTCTTCATCTGCAGCGAGCGCTGGGGGACAAGGCTGGCGCTCCTGCCCCGAGGGGGCCTGAGTCTGCAGGGAGGCGTCTTCTTCGCTACATTCCGGGGACAGGCACTGCGTCGGGGGCGAGCAGGCCGGGGCGGTGCCCAGCCGGGCCTGGAGCCCGCTGGCCTGCGCGGCTGTTCTCCGCTCCAGGTCGGCTGCGGGGCAGAGGGACCACTCGCTGGAGGGGGCGGAGTTCGACAAGGCCGGCGCGGGGGCCCTGGAGCCTGGGGCGGGTGCGTACACGGTGGCCACTTCGGTCTTAAACACCCTCCGGTGGGCCGATGGAGCCGGCTCCTCGGTGTCCGGGGTCGCCCTGCCCTGCCTGGCTTTTCCGGGCAGCTGGTACTCCAGCTCCTGGGAGGACGACCGAGTGGAGTTCTGCACCGGAGCATCGCGGTAGCTGTGCCGGTCGGGGGTTTTGCACGGCTCCGCGCAGTTGACCCCGGCGGGCGGCCCCAGCGCGTTCACGTGCTCGTCGGAGTGGAAAACCAAGGCGGTGGTCTTCTGCACCTGGCCCGCGCCGCAGGGCCGGGCCTCCTCGCCCGGCCCTTCCTGGCTCTTCTCTTTCGCGTCAATTACCAACCCGTTGTTCTGACTTTTAAAGGCCTCGGTGCCTGGGATGCCTTTGAGAGTCCCCTTTTTGCGGTCCAGAGGGAAAGTCTGGTAACACTTCTTGAGGTCGGGCGAGGTCTGCACACCCGTGCTCTTGGTGACGTTGGGGATGGACCGCCGGGCCGGCACGGTCATGTACTTGCGGTAGGCAGCCCGGCAGACGCGGGCCTGGCCTCCCGCTTGTCACCCTGCAGGCCCGAGGCGAGCTGAGTGTCCCTCTGCTCGTTTTGCGCCTCGCAGATGTCCTTAAAGCGCACCTGCAGGGCTTTATTCCGCTTCTTGATCTGCCGGTTGGGATCCAGGGCATATTTCATCTCCAGGGCCAGACAGGCGGCAGGCTCCACTTCACTCGCGGAGGTCGTGAGTACGCATTTGCTGGGTTCCTTACTGACCATGGTTCCTGCAGGCGGATACAACAGACCTTGTCAGTGGAACAGAAACCCACAGGAAACCACGGGCAGAGCAGGCTTTGGGCCAGAATGACGGATGCCTGCTCCCTAATTATTTTTAAACAGGTGAGGTCGGCCTTTATGTTAAGGAAAATCAGACAGGCAGAGAATCCCTGGCAGGCACAGTTTGAAATGCTTCTCAGATATTAAAGCTTGCCTCCCTCTCCATGTGGGGATACACTCGTTTTTCCTTTGATAGTAAGGCGTGTTTCCCCGTTAGACAAACCTGTTTCACTATATTCATCAAGAAGCCCAACGACTCTGCCTCTTCTGGGCTTTTTTTTTTTTTTTTGCAGGTTGCTGTTTTGCACGCACATCTCCACTCCACAGGCAGATGGCTTTTCAAAGTGCATCTCCCTTGGTTTACGCTTTCACTACTTTTTTGAGGGCTACCGATTAATCCGTTATTGGAATCCGAGAGGACTGCTATTTTCTCTTAAAGACGTCTTGGAGATTCTAGCTCCTGATCGGATAAATGTGAAGAGCCCTCCGATGAGGAACTGAGCTACGTCTATTGATGTTGGCCTTTCTGGATGCTGTGTGATAGGGGGCCAGGCTGGTTTATGGGGAACGTGTAAAGGGAACAGTCTCGGCTGCATGGCTTGCTTCTCATGGGTTAACATCAGCCATAGCGAGGGCATGGGTTTCCTGGTTTCTGCAAAGTCTGTGTTAGCAACTCTTTTCTTTGATTCTGCGGAGAGGGGTATTTGAAAATACTTAAAAAAAAAAAAAAAAATTATTCTTTCTAGAATCAAGTTTTGTGTTTTGATCACAACCTCTGCAAATGAACACAGTGGTAGTGGTTTCAGGATTTAAATTCTGAAAGAAAATAAAATCACAAGGCTTTCTGTTAATCATGCAGATTCATCTTGGGCTGAATTATTAAATGCAACTAAAAAGATGCAGGTGGCCAGTGATTGCTCTGGGGGAATACCAGTGGGTAAAATGCCTTCACTTTATTAGGCAGATTCACAGCTGTTTATCACACATGGAAGGACTTTCTTGCGGGCTGAACTGAAAGCAAGAAAATACAGTTAAGTATGCCATTTGTGAGTTAGCGTTTGCTTCTTTCCCCTCCCTATGTTCAAGAAGAAAGCAGACGGGAGGAATCTGGGGTGTGGAAGGCCCTGGTGTGCAAGCGAGGTGCCCAGAGAGGCAGGGTTATTGACAGGAGCCGGTGAGAGCGATGCAAGGACAGGCTCAGGCTGCCACATCCCACCCGCCACCCGGGGACCCTCCCGGGCCCTCCCACGGCGCTTCCTGGGAAGTGCCATAGGCCCTGTGGTCACGTGACTGCCGCTCTGGGAGTCGGGGGTGCGCGGTCTTCAGGTGCCTTGCTGGTGGAGGAGAGCCAAGCCTAATGCCTTCAGTGCCACTCATCCCGTTGCAAGGAGGAAACCAGTTCAGAGAGGTTAGGCCACTTGTTTATAGTCACACAGAAGTTAGACACATAGGCAGGATCCTGAGCTACCTGCCCCCTCGAGCCCGTGTTGTTTCTCATACCTCAGGAGTCCAGTGAACAGGGAGGCAGGCCACTTCCCTACGTCCCTGAGTTACAGTTGTAGGACAACAGGGCTGGTGTTTCAGGGAGGAGCCCGGAGCCCTTGGCTGAGAGAGAGTTAAGGATCAGCCTCCCCACTCCCGCGACTCAGAGTCTGGGACTCTGTTAAGTTGACATTGCAGGCCAGCGTGGCACTGGTGTGGTCCCAAAGTTCACTAGTGTTACTGAATGAAAGGCTTAAGAAAAAATGCAAGTACTTCATCAATTATGCCTGGAACAGTGAGCCAGTAATCATGTTAGAGGACATCAGCAGTAATCCCTGCAGAGCTGGGCTCCAGTCACAGCAGGTTCCCCAGCCTTGGCATTCTTGGTGGTGTGGGCCGGGCGGTCTTGGTTGGGGGGTTCTCCTGGGCCGTGTAAAGTATGGATTAGCGTCCTGGCTTCTCTCAATATTAGCAGCACCCTGCTCTACAGGGCCGGCCGGAGTGGCCTCCAGACGAGTAGCCCTGGGGGTGCCTCAGCGACTCCTGTCGAGAAGCACTGCATCAGACCTTGAACCCTGGGTGGCTAGCGTGTGCCCTGAAGCTCAGGCAGGGGTGGAAAGCCACGTGAGAGACCAGGAAGGCATCTCAGTGTCCCACCTCCCCAGGAGGCATGCAGAGTGCCAGCTCTGAGGCTCTAGTCTGCAAAAGATGTAGCTCGGAGCTCAGCCAGCACGGAGGTGAGTCCTCATCCCATGGCAGCTGTCTGTCCTCTGACAAAAGAATTGATCTGAAACAGTCATATCCAGGGGGGAGTCAGGAGCAAGACAGAGAACAAGCCTTCTTTCGTCTCTGGCGCCCTACTGGGCACTGAGGGTATTTGGAGATGTCAGTCATTTGAAACTTGAAAAATGAGGCAGTTTTGGAAAGATGGAAAAGGCAGAGATACAGACTGAACAAGATCCTGGGTGATGGGGAGAGAGCATGCCTGATAAGGGTAGATTATATATGTATATATATACATAGATATAGTTGAGAGATACTTATTCCATAAGGTTAAAAAGATGCACACAAGGGGCCTTGTGTGAGGGAGAGGATGGGGGCAGTGGGGATAATAAGGAAGCGAAACCTTAGCCCTCACTCTTAGCTTGTATTTGTTCTCTAAAGCTTCAGTTGTCCAGGTGTGTCAGAATGTATTGTGCCATCATCCTGCAGAAGACCTTCATACTAGGGAATATTTGAAAGAGAGAGCATTTTTACAAAAAGCAATTTACTAGTAATTTTCAGCCTTTTCCCTGCCACGACTGAAAAATGTGTGTCTGAATAAGTTTGTCCTACCATGCTATTCATCATCACGATTTGCCAAGAACTGCACTGAAATAATTTTTTTACATCAGTCTGCTGGTTTGGAAAGATATTCTGGTCTTGGACCCAACCATCAAACTAATAAAACAAATCAGAAGAATTAATTGCCAGTGGCAAAATAATAATAAATTCCTAAGCTCCTTTCTGTTTACAGAGAGTTGCAAAATATATAAAAATAATTTCCTTATTAGTATAAATGATGCTGATAAATAAGATTTTTTTTATCAGTTTAGTTTGTTGTTGGTTTTTCTTTCTTTTTTTTTAGGTAATATTAAGAGAGTTCTCCTAATCTTGCTAGTAGTAAAGACACCAAGGAGTTTTGTAGGTGACTTATTTTGCCTTCAGATGAGTTTATCTATTGATGGTATTTTCTAAAGCTTTACAAAGGAAGTTTCCTGTTTGGGAATAATAGAGGCAACTATCATGATAGGATGAACAACAAGGTCACACTGCGTGGCACAGTGAGTGTGCTCAGTCACAAAGGTGTCCCACTCTTTGTGACCCATGGACTGCAGCCCACCAGGCTCCTCTGTCCATGGAACTTTCCAGGTAAGAATACCGGAGTGGGTTGCATTTCCTACCCCTGGGGATCTTCCCAACCCAGGGATCAAACCTGCATCTCTTGTGCTCCTGCCTTGGCAGGTAGATTCTTCACCACTGTGCCACCTAGGAAGCCCAGTATCTTCAATATCCTGTGATAAAGCATAATTAAACAACAGTCAAGGCTATGGGTTTTCCAGTAGGCATGTATGGATGTGAGACTTGGACTGTGAAGAAAGCTGAGCACCAAAGAATTGATGCTTTTGAAGTGTGGTGTTGGAGAAGACTCTTGAGAGTCCCTTGGACTACAAGGAGATCCAACCAGTCCATTCTAAAGGAGATCAGTCCTGGGTGTTCATTGGAAAGCTGATGTTGAAGCTGAAAGTCCAATACTTTGGCCACCTGATGCAACGAGCTGACTTATTTGAAAAGACCCTAATGCTGGGAAAGACTGAGGGCAGGAGGAGAAGGGGACGACAAAGGATGAGATGCTTGGATGGCATCACCAACTCGGTGGACGTGAGTCTGGGTAAACTCCAGGAGTTAGTGATGGACAGAGAGGCCTGGTGTGCTGTAGTCTATGGAGTCGCAAAGAGTCGGACACGACTGAGTGACTGAACTGAACTGAAAAAGCATATGAAAAAATACATATGTATAACTGAGTCACTTTGCTGTACAACTGAAGTTAACACAGCATTCTAAATCAACTATATTTCGATAAAATGTAAAGAAAAGAAAACGATTGTGTCATGCAAGAAAACTGGTTGTTCTCTAGATAAGAGTCCAGGAGACGAGTGGAACTTCCTGGCATGCTTATTTTTCATTGCTCCTTCATGCGTCTGTTCATGTATGCCTTACAGTGTAGCCCCAACATTCAGTCCCGGGGTCTGGGTCCTAAACCAAGGCCTGCCCTGTCCCGTGCACTTCACTTTCATTTTCTCCCTGATCTCACTACATCCTCACAGCGATGGCGCTGTTGTTATCCTCAAGCTGGAAATAGAGAAACTGAGGCACTAGATTTTTTTTTTTCCGGATCTCGCTCAGAAGCACACTGCCAGTACATTCCTTTAAGTCTCCTGCCTGGGGAAATCTGTAACCCGAAATGACCCACGGGAAACCACAGGAAGCATCAGACAGCTGGAACTCAGGGCAGGCCCTTTCCTTGGCCTGTCTGCCACGAAGGATCTGGGTGCAGGTTGCTCGGGGCACCACCACGTAGGCCCCAGCCGCATAGGCGGTCCTGCAGCAGACTCAGCCCAGCTGCCTTGAGTTCTGGATTGATCGTGATGTCAAAATGCCGTTTTCAACAGTGGCTTGCTTCGTCCAGGTCATCTTGGAGAACCGTGGACTGTCAGAGTTAAACTACTGGCTCTAAAGCTGAAGGAGTTCAGAAAGTTTATTTTTCGTAAGAAAATTGTGTTTTAGAATTCACTGGACTGTGCTGTCTTGAGGTAAAAACGGCAAGTCATGGCTGTGCCTGGCTGGCTCGGGGAGTGCGGGATGTCGAGGAGCTGCTTGGAATATAAATGTCTTAATTACCCTCAAATGAAATTTCATAATCAATGTGAGTTGTAAATATATAAACCCTGTATTTTTAGATTAGTGATGGAGAGTCATCTCTGCCTGCCGCTTTAAATTAATAGCTCATATAAAAATGTTCATTCCAGCTTAAACGAGTGAAAGATGGAAGCAACTAAATGCCTAACAATAGGTAAATGGTTAAGTAAATTATGGTATACATTCACTCAGTGCGGCCATTAAAATGATAATTATAAAGATTATTTAGTATTGGAGGAAAACACTTGTGAAATAATGTCAAGTGAAAGAAAGCCATCTACCAAATTGTACTGGAAGAAAGTAACCAAAAATATTGTCGCCGTGGCACTGAGGTGGTGCGTTCAGGGAGAGTTTTTCCCTCTTTCCTCTGGTTTGGGTGCAGGGCCTGCAAGTGTCCTTATATTGTTTGCCAATTAAAAAAAAAAAGAGTAACCTCGGTCCACACCTTAGGCAGCATGAGGGAATCAGGCCTCTGCAAACTAGAAACACTTGGATCCAATAAGGAAAACCCAGAAATGATTAGATTTGGGTACAAGCAGTCTCCCAAAGGTCATCTTTTATTGTTTTGAAGCAGCCTTGGATAAAGAAAGAAAATGAATTTCAAAATCCTGATGGTATTCATGTGTGTGTGTGTGTATCTGATCTCGGGTGGGTTCGGCCTGCCCTGACTTGGGCTCCCAGGCAGAGATTTAGGCCAGCTCCTAACCACTAGACCAGCGGTCAGTGGCAAGGGCCCTGGTCCTTTGGCTTTGCGGAAAAGAATTCCCACAAAGCTGGAAAGGAGTGAAGCACGTAAAGTATTTGTTAAGAGGAAAAAGAATGCAGTATGTGCAGAGAGACTCGCTCAGAGGGAAAGCCCCTGAATTGCTAAGTCGCACCCTCGTGGCAGTTTAACTATCAGGGGGCATTTCTTCCGGGTTTCTCTTGGCCAGCCATTCTGATTTGCCCGGTTCACAGTCCACATGAGGTCTGTCTCAGGATCTGCCCATGTGTGAGCATGTATTGCTTAGCCAAGATGGATTCTACTGCAAAGGCCTCTGGGTAGAGCATCCCTTAGCATCACTACCCATTGACTTCCAAGGAGCCTTTCTGCACACATGTGGTCGGGGAGGGCTCCTGACGTCCGGAATGAGAAATATGTCATCTAGAGTTTAATCATCCTGCTTTTCTCCTCCTCCCTTAACTGTCCTGCCTATCTCTTCTTGGTTCCCTGGCGGCTTCGATGGTAAATGTGGGAGACTCAGGTTCCATCCCTGCATTGGGAAGAACCCCTGGGGGAGGAAATTGCAACCCACTCCAGTATTCTTGCCTGGAGAATCCCATGGACAGAGGAGCCTGGCGGGCTACAGTCCATGGGGTCGCAGAGAGTCAGACTTGCCTGGAGTGGCTTGGCATGGCATTCTCTTGGAGTTTCAGTCCGTAGGGAATGAATCTGTAATCACTTCACCCTGGCGTTGGGGTGCATCTACCTCCTGCCTCATGTCTGCCGAGATGTAGACATCTACACGCATCTCTCTGTACGTATGTGGATCGGCCGGGAGAGCCAGGGAGTGTTTAGTTGAAAATATATCAATATGTGAGAAGACTCACGGTTGGGTGGAATTTGCCATCTGTTTTAATTAGAAATCAAATGGTTTTGCCCTATAATCTACAGTTAGCATCTGAGGCAAACTTGGTTGGTTTCAGCAGCTGATGAGAGAGAATCTCCACTGGGTGAGCTCAGTTCTTACTGTCTTCAGGGACCCGGAGCTTTCCAGTCTGGGCTGAGCTGAGCTATCAATGGCATAATGCAGTCAACTGACAGTGGGGGCCGGGGAGCAGGCCGGCCTTGCCAGGAAACCTCGCAGGGTCCGCCCAGTCGGCGGATAGGCAGAAGAGCTAAGCCAGCAACTCGATGAGTTTGGAAAGGAACTGCATGATATTGTTAGTTTTCCTTGTGGCTTTCCTGCTGTTGAGACACCTTGGCGTTGAAGATGCTGGCCGGGATTCAGGATTAATTGGGTCAGCACTTTATTCTATATGCAGAGGGAATGCCTGAACTGGGAGCGGGGGAGTGATGAAAAAGAATATCCCATGTGTTAACACGCTGCTTCCTGGGCAGAAAGGGAAGTGAGGTTGAGACCCCCACACCTGTTCATGAATTCATTCGCCTTCTGAAATAGTTAACGTTAAGACCTACGTTATTGCCCTGATTGATTCTTCCCAAGCAAAAGTCCTTTCCTCAGGGCAAAGCTAGCTGCTATAGATTTTGGACTGTGTCTTAGTGAGATTCATTATCCAGTTTAATTTTGTTTAATACACTGAAATGATATTTTTCCAGACACGTGTTCCCTCTTCAGAGGTCATTGCCTA
>SJYC01077670.1:0-14256 GCA_006408675.1 Madoqua kirkii | reverse complement strand
ATCCAGTTTAATTTTGTTTAATACACTGAAATGATATTTTTCCAGACACGTGTTCCCATCTTCAGAGGTCATTGCCTATGACCTATGAAGCCTTCATATTGCCTATGAAGGCTTAAATGGGGTAAAAAAAAAAAAAAGAATGCTGACACCCCTCTGAGACTGAGCTGTAGGCAGGGGGGCCGCTCCTGTCTCCGTCCCCAAAGCCGTGGCCCTTTGTGAGAAATGCCCAAGGCGTGCCCCATCCCCTGGATGAGGGATGATTGCCATAAGGTTTCCATCATTAAAACCTGAGGATCATCCATTGGGAAGCAGGACAGAGGGTCCTGGGCAGAAGAAATAGCTGCTCAGTGGAGACACCAGCTCGTGCATATCTCTGATTTCAGAAAACCCATTTTATGGATCTAATCCTGAATACGCTTTGATTTTGGGGTGAAGACGCTGGACTTCCCTTGATGACAGTGGGCAGATGTTTTTAAAAGGTTTGCTAGAATGAGCAAAGAGTGCAATGGAGCCCCTGGGCTCTTGGACCAAGTTAGTTTCATGTCCTTCTAACTGCTGACAGTATTCGTTGTTTCTGGTCTACATTTTTTTTCCGGCTATAGCAAATATTTAAATGAGAACTTTAATATCTGCTGTCTATTGAGTAGCATTCTCTGCTTGTATAATAAAATTTTTTAGTTGTTATGTTGTAGCTTAGTCACTAAGTTGTGTCTGACTCTTTGCAACCCTGTGGACTGCAACACTCCAGGCTCCTCTGTCCTCCAGTGTCTCCTGGAGTTGCTCAAATTCATGTCCATTAAGTCAGTGATGCTATCTAACCATCTCATCCTCTGCTGCATCCTTCTCCTTTTGCCTTTAATCTTTCCCAGCATCAGGGTCTTTCCCAATGAGTCGAATCAGGTGACCAATGTATTGCAGTTTTAAGCTTTAGCATTAGTTGTTATGAGGAGGTTCTGTGTTATTTTTTACTCTCAACAATGTCAAAATCATGATTGATCCTCAAATACATGAGCTTCTTTCACCTTCTAATGTAATTAAGGTGAGTTCTTGACTTAAAAAAGAAACCCTCATTTTTACCTACAGAGAAACCTTTACTGCATTACTTCAGCCACAAAGCATAGACTGACTCTCACTGGCCTGTTTCTAATTAGTGGGAGCAGAGGAAGTGAAGCGCCCATTTTCTGCATGGAAGTTTGGGCTTTGTGTTGAGGTTTTAGAAGGACCGGAAGATGCTGTCTTCATTGACCTAGACTTTTCCTCTTCATTTTTTGTCTGTTTGCGTAGTTTTTCTATGTTCAGCTTATCCTGACATTAACCTTTCTTTATCCTCTGTCCAGATGGAATCTAAATTCATAGAAATGGATTAGCAACCTTTTATGATGGTGGCCAAAATCAACTGGGAAAAAAAATACCTCCTCCAATTGAGATGCTGTATCAACGTAGGAAACTTTATGTGCAGCAGTTAGCTTTGCTAATTAACTATGTCCAGAAAGAATGCAATAAAACTGGTAACAACCACTCACCAGAGTCATCTGTAAGACTAGAAAAGGAACGATTTCCCTATTCCTCTTTGTTTCCCCTTCAGTATGACAGTTACAGAAAATGTTAGAAATACGGGCTTTCATTTTGAGCACGGCTCTCGAGTGCATTTAGATGACTGTAGAAAATAGTCCACCTACTATATTCCCCAAAGGCTCACCCTATTCCTCTTTGTTCCCCCTTCAGTATGACAGTTACAGAAAATGTTAGAAATACGGGCTTTCATTTTGAGCACGGCTCTCGAGTGCATTTAGATGACTGTAGAAAATAGCCCACCTACTATATTCCCCAAAGGCTCCCAGTTATTAAGCAACAATCAGTTGATGGTGTGGGGCCTGAGCGCAGGAGCTGGCATTAGTAGGATGCAAAAGAGGCGGCTTCCCTTCCTTGGATTTTTATGAAAATCTCACTCTTTTTGAGAACATGTGCACACGGGAATGTGTTTTGTGCTTGTTTTGCCTGACTGATGAACTATGATGAATCCATCCACATATATCTCTCTCTCTCTCTCTCTATATATATATATATATAGATATATTTTTTTACTAAATGACATGTTTTGACTCATGATATATCTGAAGATAAAATTAGAACAGTAATCTCCCCATAAAATAACTGTCAAGAGAGTGTGTTTGCCCTGCTTCTTCTACCGGCTCAATCTCAGATCACATTGGAACACCCGGGCAGGGTTTCTGCTTGGAGGTGACCATTCACCACAACTGAAATCAATTAGAGTTAAAGATGCTATCCATCTCTCTGGCACGGCCATGGGAGTGTCCATCTATTACCATCAAAACGGATTCCCCGTCCGTTTTTCATTACAGTGTGTCTCCCCTGGTACCTTGGCCTGGTCAAACTGTAGACTTTGCAAGGTCTTGTTGTACTGCTGAGGTAGCAAGCCATGAAAGAAAGGGAGAAATGAGTATTTCTCGTAGCCAGCTTCTGTTTACCAGTAGAGAGATGACTGTCCAGGTCAGAATCATAACAAAAAGCCACAGTCCAGAGTCAGCATGTGTGGTCTTCCCATATACAGCTAACGTTTTGTCGGCCATGGTCCAGTGTGGGATGGTTGCCTGGTCTGAGCTCTCTCTCCTTTTCTGTGATACCTGTGCTATCTCACAAAATGATGCAGGAATTATTTAATCTGAGGGGACCAAGGACATGAATTAAGTACATGAATTAAGACCCCTTTCCTTCCACTGCAGCTGGTGAACGATGAGAGGGAGCTCAGAAATAACTCACCACCCTGAAGAGAGATGCTGCCAATGTAGACCAGACTGAGGCTTGTCAGGGAGACAGTGTACAGTCCCTGGCGATGTAGAAACAGAGGGACTATTCCCAGCAGCAGCTGATAGTTGCAACTGCAGGGGCACTTAGGGTGCACTTTCTGCATTTAGTGCCCCAAATATTCTTAGGGGTGGGAGGTGGAAAAAAAATAAAAAATGTCCGTGTGTCACATCTTTTGATGTCCGAATGTCTTTTGCTTTTTATTTCTATAAATTCGACTTCTCATTAGTCCCCATGGGTTGTTTTTTTTTTTTTACTCTGCTGGGTCAGTTGGTTCTTTAACTCTTTTCCTTGACCAACAGCTATCGTGAACGTCTCTCTTTTCTGTACGTAACATTACGTAGCCTCATAAATACTACGAACCCTCGCTTCCCCCTCCGCAGGCACCGTGCTCTGCTCTGATGTCTTTAGAAGTCTGCCTCCTGGTGCAGGAGCAGCTCCGCAGTGTCTCCGGCAGCCTGGAGGGCTCTGCCCTGCTGGGAGGAGGGCTGACACGGGGCGAATGGCCTGCGACCCTGATGGTCCATGCTCAACCCAGTAACAAAGCTGCTGCACTCGCCCCAGCCAAGCGTGGAGCAAAGGTGCCCAGTGTTAAATGCAGGACTGAGCGTGGCCTGCCCGGCAGCCGAGGGGCCCCAGCCCAGCCATCGTAGGGTGCTGGATGCCTCTGAGTCCTGTTATTCTGAGGGCTCCTGAACAGCTGCTGGCAGTGCTCTACCTGCTGGCAGTGCTCTACCTGCCAGACTCCCTAGTTTAATCCCCCTTGACCAGGCCGTCACCAGGTCCCACCGATCTTTGCGTCACCTTCTATCGCTTCACTATTGATTTCTTCCCTTTGTCCTCACCGTCCCCAGCTCTCCATCCCTCCATCCTGCACATCCTCACAGTCCCCCCCTTCAACCGCAAACATCTCTCTTCTCTGTGAGTACCTGCCTAGTCTTAGATAGGTAGCACTTCCAAAAAGCAGTTTTCGTAAGGTCCTCCAGAACCTTTCCCATCCTGCTCATCGCCTAGATATCTCATACCTACTCACAAGCTCTCTGTCTGCTCAAGTTAAGCCAGTTCTTGCAGTGTCTCTGGAGTATACCTCGGTCACTCCCTCCTCCGTGTCTTTGCTCCCAGTGGTTCATGTTCGGGGCTTGGCCCCACCCTCCTCTTGAATGATTCAAGGCTAGTCTTGCCTGCCCCCTCCTTCCCCTCAGCTGCGCCTGTCTTCATGGCCCTTTCATGGACGCAGTGAGTGGCGCCTGCATGTGAAGGGTGATGCAGGCGCCATACCATGTGCTAGGCACCCAGGAAAACGAGGCCCAGTCCTTAGTGGTGAGTACCTCAGCATGGAAAAGACATTCTTCTGTGGCTAGCACCGCCCACTGTGCTGAAGACCATCCTGGGAACAGGAAGAGGAAAGGACCCAGAGTGTCACCTGGGGAGTCAGGGCAGGCATCCCCTGGGAGACACGGAAAGATGGGCCTCAAGCCTCAGTTGCTTTGCTTTGATGTGTCCTTTCTCTCTGCTTACGCTTATGTAAGTGTGTGCAGACTAGATTCTGCTAAGCATCTCTTTCTCTCGAACTCAATCGGCCTTTGATCCTTGTTAATTAAAGAATATAATGATATGCATCCCAGTATCCTCACCGGAGGGGCCTTACCCAGGACATTTTAAGAAGGTTTAGGGTGGGTACTCAATATTATTGGTTTCCATGGATTCTTTCTGTATAACCTAGATCCTCAATCAGATGGAGCCTGGATCCGGGGTAGGGATCAGATGAATGGAAGGGTAAAGGGACAGAGCTCCATTAGTTTAAGAAAAAGCATGTTCCTCAGATTTTTATCTTCTGAACCTTGGTGTAACTCTCAAATTTGGTTGTTACAAAGTATTACTTAAAATTTTTTTTTTCTGTGCTGATGCAGGGACGAGAGATGACCCACACTCGCACAAAAATGAGTGGATGGTTCAGCAGGGATGTGTATTTTCTGTTTACTCCTAAAGTATGTCAGGGCCCTTGCAACAGATTTGCTACAGTAAATGTGGCCAGTAGGCTTGTTCTTATATTGCCTGGCTTTCCTCTTGGAATGGGATGTGGCTGTGGCAAAAAAAGAATTAGAAAATCTCAATCACGTGGGATAACATGAACATGTTAGGGTGGAATCATGGTAACCTACCCGTCTAACCGAATCCTGGATTTTGCTGTAGAGGATAAACCCCTGACGTTTTGGGAGGGAATCAGTAGGGCTCGGGATCACCCCTCTGCACTGGGTTACTTCCGAATGTGTGCGCTTTGGCCCAATGGTGTTGCGTGAAGTAGTTTTTAATTTTTTTTTAACTTGGAGTCTAAATAAAATTGCATTCAGTAAACTGCACTCAGTAAATCAATACTCAGAAATAATAATTCTACACTACACTCTGTGATGAACATGGGGAGGAAGGAAAGGGGAGATGGAGAAACGAAACAAGCCGGAGAATGTGAGGGGAACAGTGAGGCTTGGAACTGCCCAGACAGGCAGGCAGGCACAGAGACGATGGGGGTCCTCGGGGAATTACATCCCAGGCGCTATTCTGGGGGCAGAGGCGCAGTGTTCCTGCCGGTGAGAGCCACCGCCGTCGGCTCTGCACTGCCCCAGATCAGGCGGTTGCAGCGGCCCTTCTCCCGTTCAGAACTGAGCTGGACGGTTCCTCTTAGGAAACTGAGGCCGGACTGTGACAGGTTCACATTTTATGAAGCACCAGCATGCAGTGAGCGCGTTAGACTGGGTGAATGATCCCATTTTAAGTTGACACTCTGTGCTCAGCTTCTGCCTTTTGACCTCTTGGGCACCTCTTCCTTCGTGGGGATTGTGGGAAAGGGAGAGAGAACAGAGGAGAAAGGGCGTGTAGGTTCCAGAAGGGAAGGTGGCATTGCCACGTGTAAGCAGTACTGCTGATCTTGAAATGATTCTGCACCCCTCAGAATCCTAAAAATAATGTTTTAAAAGGAAAACACATGTCTTTCCAAAACCTCAAATGACCCCTATACACTTGGCCTTCTTGAAACTTTGGAGGAGAGCGTAAGTGCTGAAGAAGTGGAAGCTTTTACCAGGTTTGTTGTTGTTTTTAAAGACAGCCTTTAAGGAATCCTAAGGGCGGCTGCTCTTCTCTCAGAAGGAGGAAGACATGCATCTTCCTCAGAGTTTCCATCCTTGAACCTGACAAGAAATATACTGGCCCCTATCCCAGTCCAGAGAAAGGGGTGACTGGGGAGTCAAGGTCACTGGGATAACGCAGGCAAGATGAAGACCCACTGGTCTCCGTGTTTTGTTTTATTCCCCTCATTCTCCTGTATTTCCTGCGGCATTCCTAAAGCTTTGAGCAGCACGTGACACCTAAAAAGTACCCGTAAATATTTACTGAATGAAAGGATGAATGAGTGATGTCCCAGGGGAGCGAGGAGAGCCATCTCCTTCTATAATACTTTTTCTAGGATGAACTTAGCCACGGGGTGCTGGTCACCAAACAGAGCCCGGGTTGAGGCCAGGAAGGTGAGCTTCCCGTGGCCCCACAGTGGACATGGATTCTCCTCCCAGAGGAGGACAGTGAGTGACCTGTGACAGTCACCATTCAAAACACAGGTCTTCTGCAATGTGGATTAATTCTCACATGGTGAATGCCAAGTACATTGCCACCCGGCGGGTCCATAGCCAGGATACGGTACATTCACACCTTTTTTATCTCCTGATCTAGAATTCGGCCCATTCCTAGAAATTCCCGGGGGGTGGAGGCAGCTCTTCTCAGCAGGGATCTCTGGTTGGAGATTGGTTATTAGTGAATGAGTTACGTGTGGGACTTTATAAGTTGGCGAGGGGGTACGCAAGGCCTTCCCTTTGGCATTCTGTCCTTCTAGTCTTTTTTTGTCATGATCCTTCCTGGCTATGTCAGATCACAGGGTGCTTCAGAACTGGGGTGTAGAGGCTGCCTCCCTGCTTCTGAGTTCTGCCCCTTCCACAGATTAGTTCAGAATACTGTGCAGATTATACATGGGGCAGATTAGACTGCAGATTATATACGGGGCAGATTAGACTGTGCAGATTATTTACGGGGCAGATTAGACTGCGCAGATTATATACGGGGCAGATTAGACTGCGCAGATTATATACGGGGCAGATTAGACTGTGCAGATTATATACTGGGCAGATTAGACTGTGCAGATTGTATCTGTTTGTTACTGGGCGAGTAAGTGTAAGTGGCAGTTGCTCAGTCTCCCGACTCTTCACCAGCACCTCTGTTCATGGGCTTCTCCAGGCTGGAATACTGGAGTGGGGAACTGTTCACTCCTTCAGGGGATCTTCCTGACCCAGGAATTGAACCTGGGATCCTTTACCACTGAGCCACCAGGGAAGCCCCACTTTGTCCATGTTCTGATACTGGATTCTCCAAATACTTTTTTTTTTCTTTCGTGTTTTGGCCATGCCACATGGCATGCAGGATTGTAGTTCCCTAATCAAGGATCTAACCTGAACCTCCTAGAGTGAAAGCTTGGAGTCTTAATCACTGGACCACCAGATGTCTCTGATGGACCAGTTACTGTTTCCTAAAAGGTGGAGAAACTGAGGTGCTCCAAGGGGAGCCTGTGTCCACATCAGTCTGATAGAAATCGGCAGAACTGGGGGTGCAGGTGTGGACAGTGTCCCCTGAATGCACCTGTAAGCACTGTGCTCTGTGACGCGGGCCCAGGTGGCTAGGATCTGTGAAGCCCCCAGTATGTGGTCTTGGTGATGCTGCTGCTGCTGCTGAAGTGATGTTCACGAGGACAGTGCCTGAAGAATAGGCTGCCTCTGTGGACTACACTGGCTACCTTATTTGAGAGAAACAGCTTTGAGAACCACCTGTAAGATTGGTAAGCCACACTGAATGGCTGATTATATAAAGTAAGCAGTTGTAGGTTTTTATTTGAAAACTCGGCATGCCAGTGGCCATTTTCACAGACGCTTTCGATCCAGAGTTGGGACTGAGTCTTTGATGTGGAACTTAATGGTCACGAAGAATGAAATGAGAGCCAGGGGCCCTGGATTCCAGTCCATCCTCTACCACTCAGTCAGCGGCTAACCTCGCCTCCTGGAGAAAGGATGCCTCCCTTGGCTTGTCCTGCCCAAGAAGACCAGCTGGTGTGTTCACAGAGCCAGTTTCTGCAACCCTTGATCAGTTCCATCCTGTAGCTTAACCCTGGGGGTTTTTGCCCCACTAGTAAATCTGATAGAAACAATATATAAAGCAGAGACCTACTTAGGAGGGAGTGAGTAGTGTACATGGAGATGACTAGGATTAGCAGAAACAACAACAAAAATTAAACCAGGAGGGAAAGTCCTTCTGTGAAGCCTCTGAACTAACAACTACTTTCAAAACAAAGAGGCAATAAATATTTGAGAAAAGCGGAATAAATATTTGAGAAAAGCAGTTATCATGGGATTTTTCAGTGGCCTGAGAAGTCAGATGAAAAGTATGGTTTAAAAGTGAGAAACTTATCCTTCTTAGCATTTTATTAAAATGTCTGAATAAATGTTTTTATTTAAAAATACTCCTGTGCTTGGCTGCAGCTGGTCTTAGTTGCAGCGTGTGTGATCTTTACTTGGGCTGTGTAGAATCAGGTGCCCTGACCAGGAACTGAACCCAGGCCCTCTGTTTTGCAGCTCGGAGTCTTAGCCCCTGGACTACCAGGGAAGTCCCTAGCATTTTTAGATTTTCAAGCTCTGTACACTTGCATGCGTATGAACTTTTCTGGAGAGTGATTCAATACTCCTGTGCTTGGCTGCAGCTGGTCTTAGTTGCAGCGTGTGTGATCTTTACTTGGGCTGTGTAGAATCAGGTGCCCTGACCAGGAACTGAACCCAGGCCCTCTGTTTTGCAGCTCGGAGTCTTAGCCCCTGGACTACCAGGGAGTCCCTAGCATTTTTAGATTTTCAAGCTCTGTACACTTGCATGCGTATGAACTTTTCTGGAGAGTGATTCCCTGCCACATTTCTCCAAGGTATGCGGGTTGTGAGTGCAAGATTAATGGGAGACTAGTTGTCCAGCTGTTTGCGCCATGCGATTTCAACACGGAAAAAAGAGCAAAGCAAAAAGCCACATCTTTATGAACCACTCTGGTATTGCTTGAAAAAAGGAAGAGATACATTGGTGGGTCTGGCATAAAACCAATGAAATTGATACGTCGTGATATAAAGTTGAGAGGTGGGATCAAGGCTAAGAGGTGGATATTTTCTAGTTGTCTTGAACTGATTCTCTGGACTCGTATTTTGGTAAGGTGAAAATTCCTTTCAGCCAAAAACTGTCAGCATTTCAGATACAAGAGCATTTAATCTATTGGATTGAGGCTTACTTTGCCCCCCTTGTTTCTTTCACTCTATTACTAGGTGATTAAACTTACATTCTGTCTTTAAAAACTCAACTTCTACCCATGTGAATTTTCACCAAAGGAAGCTCTATGTAAGGTTGAGTTTGGGGGAGGAAAACTCCAAACCTTTGATACTTTTTTCCTTCCTTAATCACCATGTGGCTCAGATTTGAAGATACCGCATCTCTAGAAGTTGTCTTCCTTGTTTGCAACATCTCATGATTCTTCCTTTTAATTCCTACTTCAAAACAAGTACAACTTGAAATGGAAAGGGAAAAAAAAAATTATTGTCCAATCTGGAGTCTGTGAATTTCTAGCAAAATCACTGACTAGGTTTCTTGTTAATAGCTTCATTAAATATTCATTAAGCACCTGTTATTTCATAGGACTATTCTTAGTCCTTAAAAAATTTCTTTGTGGTGTGAATCTTCTGGTTTAGTTTTTTCTTCTTTCAGAGTATTTCTCATGGAAGTCCTAAGAAGCAAGAAATGATGAAGCACTTATCTTTTAAAATAATGTTTCCGGTTGGAAACTCACGTTCCGGTTTCTGATAGTAATCCTATCTTTTTCCTCCAGACCTACTGGTTCCCTGCCTTCTCTGCTTCTCTTGATCCCCAAGCCCGTGTCAGCCTGGGTTAATAGCATCTTTAGTCCCTTCTCCATGTTGCCATGTCACAGACTCACCACCCAGGATGTCTCTCTCTCAAATGCCCCCTTGTATACATCTCAGTGGTCACCAGTCACCTTTGCTACCAGGTAATTCTCATCCGTCACACCCTCTCAGCCGATCTCCAATTCCTCTTCTCTGGTTGTCTCTAGCTATCAAGACTTCGTCTTCTAGAAATGTATGCAATTGTTCAAAACATTCAGTGGTTACCTATCACCCACGAGCACAGTACCTTTCTGCCCTGCTGGATCCTCTGTAAACTGGCTTTAAGCTGCTGCTTCACTCTCTGGTCTCCACCCTGAAACCTGCGCCCAGTGTCACGTCTTGCCTTCCCACACAGGTCTCTCGCTCTGAGCACCCAGCAGCGGTGCTCGGCTGCAGGATTTGTGTGTGCATCTCATCCCGTTTTCTCAGTGAGGTCATCACCCTTTCTGCCTGGGAACCCCCAAAGCACACTGCTGGTCCTCTCCTGATCCTATCTCCCACCTCCTTTGGCCCTCCTGGCCTTGAACTTCTTGAGAACCACTCACTCATCTTGCAATATCTCACACCCTGCTGTGGCCACTGCCGCTACGACTGGGTACATTTCCACAGACCAGCCTTCCTTTCTGGACCAAGCCATCTGCATATCAATCTACTTTCCAGTGCTTGCCCATTACCGGAGCCCAGGTTTTATAGTTCCATACATTTCCAAGGATGCTAAAATCGCTTACTACAAAAGCAAGCAGCTTCCAGGGAACAAAATGCAGATAATACGGGGTGTTCTGAGTCTGACTGCTAAAGTATTGATACACATGAAAAAGATAAAGAATTGGACAGTTGACAAACTTAGGATACTTCCCAGGGAACAACCAGTATGGAAGGGCCCACAGCACCAGTGGAATGATGACCTGGAAACACAAACAAAGATCGGTCAGTTTCTTTCTGTTGAAAGTGGATAATGCTACACCTCCTTGGCGGTTTCTTAACTGAGCAGCTGAAACGAAGCTCTCAGGCCATCAGCTTCCCCTTCCTGCATTTTTCTCTGCAGTCTTGAGGCGAGTGTCATATTCGCAGGACTGCCTGCCCGTAGTATTCCTGGCATCACAAAACCTCTGTCTTTATGCCTCTCATGCTATAGTTTACTGCATTTCACTTTATGCCTAAGGCTAGATTATTAAGGGTTGAATTGGAATTTTCCATAGTAACTGCAGTATGAACTTTGACCAGCTTTTTGCCACACTATTTTGATTTTTCAAAAAGTTTCTTCTTTACCCATGTCACGGCCATAACAGCATAACTCGGGTGAAGGGTCAGTGTGTAGGCGTAAACCTCTCTCTGCTCGTCTTTGGTGTCAATTCCTAACAGCAAGGTAACACGGCAAAGAGAGCTTGTCTGTGAATGTACAGTACTTGGAATAATCAGTTCAGGACGCTAGAGAAGCAGTGTTTGCAAATGATGAATTTGAAGACTGTTCTTCCCAAATCCCTTGGAAACATAGTGTTGGCCAAAAGGTTTATAATTTAGAAACAGAAGTCCTTGTCCCTATTATCTGCTTTTCTGTAATCAAGTTCTTTTTCTTTCTCTCCCAATTAGAGCTGAGAATATACGTTCAGCAGCAAGCCACAGAGCTATCAGGCTAGAGTGTCTTGTTTTTATTTACATTATTGGTTTGTCACTTGATAACATCTTTAACTCTAAGTCCCTCAACTCATTCATTCATTGTGGTGTGAATGGTGTCTACAGTACGTATGACTCAGACCCACACTGAATATCACAGCGGCTTCTGGTAGAGGGTGTGTCTGAGAGAGTTTATGTCAAGAATTGAATTTGCAATCCAGAAATGTCTCCCTAGGTATGTTTCTTGTAAAGCTGACAGGTAAGATTCTTGGGTGCTTGGAGACACTTCAGGGCCCCTGAACCTGAAACAGACACGTAATCTGTTGTACACAGCCCAAAGGTTCAACCTGTAATTCATATGGCTTACTGTTTAATATGAATTGACATCTAAGCAGTGTCTTTATATGAATCCCAGCAGGATCCCCACAACGTGGCACCGTATCTCTGCATTACATCCTTAATATATAAGAAAAATATACTTTAAAAATACACTGATGAAAATGTGTAACGTCTTTATGACATTTATGTCATAGGTTATCCCAAATATTAGATAAAGACTTATCCAAATGTTTGTATGCAAATTCCCTGGTAATAAAAGTGTTGTCATGCCATATCAATCATACTAAATTTTGCTTTAAAATATTGAAGTCGTGTTATGAAATATTAAAATCAAATATGTGAGGAGACTAAAAAGAAACGGCTTCATAAAGTATGTCAGCTCCTTTTGGTGGGGGGGGCGGGAACGAAGGGCTCGGAGGAACTGGTCAGGGGATTGTTGAGAAAGGAACTGTTTGGCATGACCGTGCAGTTTGGCCTGGGGGAGTCACTGTCAAGACCACAGTCCCCAGATGACTGTGGCTTGCCTTGCACAGGCACGGCTGGCGTGGATCCCTGAGCGCCCGACTGCTTCAGCAGCAGCCTTGCAGCGCTCCTGCTCCGGTGCCTGGTGGGCTGGCCCGAGCGTCACAATTCGCCGTTCCCAACGGCCCGACCCCTGCCTCCCTACGCTGACGCCAGGCCTCAGCACTGCCGCTTTGCTGTGTAGCTGTGACTTCTTTATTATTATTCCCCGAGAAGCAGCCTGTGCCCACATAAGTAATCTGCTTCTCATACAAGAGAGTTCAGTAGTTGTAGCTCTAAATGAGACAGCCATGGGTGGGAACAGACCAGAGAATACAAATGTGGAGCTCAGTGAACACATCTGCCCAACTGCTCTGCTGGATTCAGCTCTACGTCTGAGAATCATTTTTATTTTCTGATTGCTTATTTCATTGTGCAGGAATCCTCCTGGTACTCTGATGCTGTTCATACACAAGTCTTCCATTAATTGACTTATTTACTTACAAAGTTGCCCCCCCCCCAGCCCCCCCCCCCCCCGCCCCCCCATGAAGAAAAGCTCAAACTCTCTGTAGCTAACATAATTTATGCAAAATCATGCAATTAGTGACGGCTGTGCTAGACCTTTTTTTTCTGCAAATGCGTCTGTAATAAAACCATCATGAGTAGCAGTGCCATCTAATGTAAGTAGTAAACATGGATAGTGAATTATTAATATCTGGTGAGGCATGCAAATGGCAGGACTTCCATTTTTCCTTTGAACTAACAACACATTCGCTAAAGCAAAAAAAAAAGGCAAAGATAAATATGAACTTTTCTTTGAAAAGAAACATTCAACAGGAATATGAATGTAATAAATAGCACAAAATGTGAATAGTAAAACCCAGGCACTTTCCACCTCCGCAAAGTGAAATGATGGTTATACTTTTTGCTGGGTCTGTGCATGAACTTAATGAGGTTAAAGCAATTTCATACGTGTACTCCTCACTGAGAATGGCCCGGGTCAGGTGATGTGGTTGGTAGTCTTCAATCAAGTCTTCAGTCAGGTAACCTTGACATTCCCCCCTCTCTCTGGCAGATGGAGCGGGAACCCCTCCTCCCCTTGGTAGTGCTTATCCAAGGAAAACCTGCCAACATTCTGGCTGGACCCTCCTCTTCTGAGCTACAGTCCCGTGAAAATACCTCCTGCGTTCCCAGGCAAGGCAGGGCTGGCCCAAAGTTCCATCCTCAGCTTGCCAGTTCACCCTGGGATGCCTCCGCAGAATTTAAGCGCCTAAGCAGACAAGGTCAAATTAAAACTGCTTCACTGCTGATTCTGGTTCAGGGTCCAGCCGTCAGGCACAGACCCGCAGCGGGAGAAGGGTCTGGGCCCTTCTCTGTACATGAGCTAGACGCCCTGCTTCTGGCCCCGGTGTACTCCAGAGTCACCCCCACTCCTGGCATCCCCTTACGGCGAGCTCCATCCCCCTGTGGCTTGCCTTGTGCTGAGGTCACAGGGACAGGCTCTTTATCCTGGCAGTGGAGATGCCAGCTGGGAACCCTGAGCGTGAACCAGCAAGACGCAGACTCTAGCTTTTGACTTGGGGCTCCCGGCGCTGCCCCGGGCCGTGGGCCGGCCCGCGGGCTTCCTCCTCCCTCCTGCCCTGGCTCGCCAGTCGGCCGGCCCGCTCGCTCGGTCTGCAGCCTGGGTTGGTTTCCCACGCCCGTCCTGGGTCTGACTCGGGATGCTGCGACCCCGGCAGACCCGCGGGCGCCGACCCCGGCCCGCAGCCCCTGGAAGGTGCCAACCCCGGGCGAGCCCGGGCGTCTCGGGAGGAGACGGGCATTTCACGTGGGCATCGTGCCTTCGCGGTGCTCACGCCTCTCCTCCGCAGCCGGTGCAGGGCCCCTCCGCCCGGACTCATCCCCCCAAAGTTAATCAGCCGTACTTGCCAGCTCGCTTTAGTTTAGGAAAGACTTCAAA
>SJYC01077669.1:0-26997 GCA_006408675.1 Madoqua kirkii | reverse complement strand
GCTAGGAAGTGATAGAGTCTAGACTCAAGCCCAGTACTGCGGGCTGCCGCAGCGCCACCTGCCCCACCCAGGTTTATTCTTTTTAACTCAATTTGAGCTTTGCTCAGGGGCTTCCCAGCTGGTGCTGGTGATAAAGAGCCCACCTGCCAATCCAGGAGACTAGAGAGACTCGGGTTCAATCCCTGGGTCGGGAAGATCCCCTGGAGGACAGCAAGGCAACCCACTCCAGTATTCTTGCCTGGAGAATCCCATGGACAGAGGGTCCTGGAGGTGCAACAGTCCTTAGGACTGCAAACAGTCAGACACGACTGAAGGAACTTAGCTCTAGCACTCAGGGTCATGTTGAGTGTTATCTTGTTTGTACCACGTGCTGGTCAGACATCATGATTTGACTTGAGGAGTGCCCTTGATCCGAGGAATCCATTCCTGGCCACCCCAGCTGCCCACGTCCAGAGCAGGCTGTACCCTTCCAGGCTCTCGTGCGGTTGGCTTGGCTCCATCATGGAACATTCTGACCAGAAATGTCACCTGTAACGGCACGCTGTCATACAGCACATCCCTCGTGTAGGCTGGCTGAGGTGTGCTTTTGACCAGGCATCGTTTCCCTTTCCTTCTAAACTCATCTGATCACTGTATCAGTTATACTTTGGAGGAAACACAGTCTCTGAAACAGCAATACACCATAACCATCTCAAATCTGGATGGTGCATTGTGCTTGTCCAGTGTAACTTCAGTGATCTTAACCCATGTTTTCTTCATTGGATATCGGTTATTAGAAGGATCCATCACAGCCTGTTCTGTGTATATCACTAGAGACCATCTCAGATCCTTCCAAGGCTAAGTGTCCTGACGCTGTGTTACGATGATCTTCTGCATTTATTTGCTTAGTAAGGTGGATCACGGGTGATGTGGTAGCCAGCTGCCATCCGCCGGTAAGCAAGCATTTTGTTCCTTCATGCCACGCTCCACGTGGGAAGAGGACAGAAGTTTCTCTTGGGTGACCTCTAAGGTCACACACAGACTTTCAGTCCTGTGGTTTCCAAAAACATTTCTCTGTTTTACTTTGCCGAATCCTTGGAGAATTAAATAGGCCATCACTTTAATTCCACTGCACTGTCGGATTGCAGAGCTCCTCGTTTCCAATTTGCCTAATTTGGGTTTTGGCACCTTGTGGAGCGGTGGTAAGACTCTAGACGTGTGCTTGCCTTGGATGCTCTTCTGGGTTCACATCTGTTAATAACTAGTGCACCTTTAACCTTAAACCAATAACTGGAAACATACCTGATCATATTTCTTATACAAATTAAACTTCCTGCAGGATTTAAACAAAAGAAGGATATTTTATTTATACATGCTGTTTAGGGTTCTCTTTTTTTCTTTTTCTTTTTTTGAATATTGATACAGAACCTACTGTGGTAGGTTAAAGACCATATGGTGAGAACGGATTAAGGTTAACAGCAGTCCTTGTACCACTGACCAGGGCTCCCTGGTGGGTTCTCTTCCTAACCCCAGGCTTCTGAGCTCAGAAGAGGGGAGGAATCTTCATATCCTAGATAATGCATTTCTTCTTCTTTTTTTTAACTTTATATTTTATATTGGAGTGTAGCTGATGATTAGGCTTCCAAAGTGGTTCAGTAGTAAAGAATCCACCTGCCAATGCAGGAGATGGGCCTGTGGGTCTGGAAGATTCCTAGAATAAGGAAATGGTAACCTACTCCAGTATTCTTGCCTGGGAAATCCCATAGACAGAGGAGCCTCACGGGCTACAGTCCATGGGATGAAAAAGAATCAGACACGACTTTATCAGCTAAACAACAGAACTGCTTAACAAGGTTGTGTTAGTTTCAGGTGGATTGCAGAGGGATTCAGCCATACATATGCGTAGATGTTTCCATTCTCCCCAAAAGTCTCCTCCCATCCAGGCTGCCATATAACATCTGTCTCTTATACACATCTCTCACCGCCCACCTGCCAGGCCAGGACACTTGCTGCGTTTGTTTCAGGCCAGAGTTGAGCTCACTTGGGGAGGCAAAAAGGAGCTACCCCGTTCTCCCCAGATCCACGAACAAGGAGGTCCTTGGAGCTCAGAGCCGCTGGCCCAGGGGCCTCGCAGATCCCTGTGGGACCTGGTGCCCAGGCCTGGGATTAGGCAGGCAGCTAGCCGCGGATCACCTGGCTCCCTATATTTTTTCAGGCTTGAGGCTTGAAGTTCAGCCTCTTTGAGCATAACTGAAAGTAGCCACGTTCATTAGATTTGATATTTCCCAAGAAAGGTCAGAGAAATGGTAAACGGGAGGGCAGTGCCAGGTTCGGGGGGGGGGGGATGAAATGGGAGGACAATCGGTGACGTCTTTTCACTCCCTCGGCCCTTCAGTCTCAGCTGTGTGCACACACCGCTGCCTGCTCCTTCCTGAGCACCAGCTCTGTGCTGCGACTCAGCCTTTGCTGGGTCCTGGTTTGCTGACTTGAGCTGAGCCTAGGTGGGTGCTTTATGTAGTGACCGGTCTTTAGAAACCACTTTATAGGAAATGCCTCAGGTGATGCGTCCAGATATCACACACACGGAAAACATCCTGAAAGCCCCTTTTCCCTCATACATTAGCACATAACTGTATAATTCTTGGCATCCAGATATGCCGGAGAAGGGAATCCTGAACCTGTGGACCCAAACTCTCGCTGGGCTCTTTACTATCCTCTCTCAACCTAGAGTCCCCCAGGCTAATTTTCAGCTTGTTTGCTTCTGGGGTAGTAATCCTGCTGGTGGTGCTGGCTGGAGAGATTTGCCAGGTGATGTGTGTGCGGTGGGGAAGCCTGTAGCCGGCTGTTCTTCCTGGAAGGGAAGTAATGCTGGGGATGTGTGGGACTTGGGGACATGTGATGCCAGGTGGGAGGGAGGGTCTCCATGGGAGCCTTTAGCATAATCCCTTGGGGGTGGGCTGTTGCCACTGTGGGTGCAATACTCTCTCCAAGGATTTGGGGCACATTTCTGTAAATTTTACTTCATTGCTAATCCAGAAAATCGAAATCTGTCTTCCGTCTTTTAAACATGTCACCGTAAATAAAGCTGCCAGGAAATCCTGAAATTGTGCTGTTGGTAATGGAAAACTTCAGTTTTCGGGACCATGAGCGAAAGAGATAAACACAAATGCATAAATGCTTAAATGCAGGACAGAACAGAGCTACAGGTGGCAGCGTGAGCAGGCCAGGATGCAGCTCTGGGGGCAGTGGTGTTAGGACCCGCACGATGTGGCGTTCTAGGAAGGAGACGGAAAGCTGTGATTGGCAGGTGAGAAAACCCACTTAATATGACAGAGGATGTAATTGAGGTTTTCGTATCATCAAGACTGCTTTTAGTTGTTCATGGCTGTAGCAGACATTCAGTTGTTTTTCTGAGTCCTTTAAAATTATCTGGGGACTTCCCTGGCAATCTAGTGGTTCAGAATCCATGCTTCCATTGCAGGGGAATGGGTCCGATCCCTGGTCAAGGAACTAACCCTTTCCTTGGCAAAGGGAAAAATAGTTCCTTTTTTTTTTGGCTGTGCTGCACAGCATTTTGGACCTTGGTTCCTTGATCAGGGATCAAAGCTGAAGCCCCACTAGTGGAAATAGCAGAGTCTTAACCACTGGGACACCAAGGAAGTCCCGCAAATAGCTAAACATTTAAAGTGGGGTTTTCCAAAAGCAGAAGCACCTAAGAATAAAACTAGAAGAAAGGACAAGACAGATGATAAAATATTTGCATCTCTTTTCTTTTGCTTCCTTCTTAGATGTGTATAGGTGCTATGCAGAGAAATGCTAGCTTTTCAGCTCTTCAGCTTAGTAAATTCTGAGATCTCAATTTCTGTGTTTAAAAAAAAGACAAGAATATAGGAGTCAACGACATAAAAGAATGTTCCTTAGTTTTGTCCATCTGCATTCTGAACTGGAAATAACCCAAATGTATAAAATTTGGGGGCTTTATTCACACAGTGGAATACTGTACAGCAGGGAAAAGGCGTTGACATCTCACGCATGCAGCAAGAATGACCTTCACAAACCTTGTGCAGCTGAAGCCAGACACAACAGTCAATGTCACATGTTTCCTTTGAAACCAAGTCCAAGAGGGTGAACAATTTCCCTGTGGTGGTAGATGTCAGAGGGATGGTTGTCTTAGAGCACACTAACCACACAGAGCCACACTGCCTTCTGTGCATCTTGAACCAGGTTCAAGTATGGTTGTGTACTTACGGAAAAATTCATCAAGGTGCTCCTTTTTCTCGGAATGCCTTCTTTCTGTCTGGGCATTATCTCCATGTTGCTACAGTGTCTGCACACAAGTTCCCCAATAATCTGTCTCTTTCATTGAATCAGCCTATCTGTCAGTGAAATTAAGTGTATCTTCTGAAGCCTCCTTCTCTCCAAAACCCAAGCCAAGAGAAAAGTCAGGTGCTGTAGGTAAGGCTCTGATTTGACACACGTTGGAGCTTCCTTCTTTGGGAGCATCTTTTTCTAGCATTCTCCTGGACGTCTGCTTGACTCTCAACGTGAGTCGGCCGCAGCGTTCACGTTGGAGATGACTTCCCTCTCTGGTCCTTTGATGTTGTTCCACGACCACCAGATAAGCCTGAGTCTGTGATGGCAGGCTCTGCCCTTCAGTTCTGAAGATGTGGGTACAGTTCAGCCATGCTCAGCTCCCACAGAGGGGTGGTAACTCAGCTTGACCTAAGCCTGTAGCGAAGAGATCAGTCACATCAGGGCGGTTTTCTTTTCTCTTTCAAGAACAAGACCTAGTGCTCAAAGGGGCTCCAGCTGGACCTCATCTTTTGCCTCGGAGACTAGTGAGAAGCCCTCTGGATGAACCCCTTTTCATAATCTGCTCAAGCATTTACCACGCGCTTTCAGAACTGACCTCCTGCTCATAAGTGTATCCCTCTGTGTGAAGTCCCCTGCCCATGACTCTTCCTGGGAGCACAGCCGTGTTTCCTTCTGGTGGGAATTAGGCTGTGTGTCTCGAGTTGTGTCCATGCCCGGGGGCTCTCCCCACTCCTGGTTCCTTTTCCTTCCACGATGAGCAGCTGGGGATGGTGTCTTGGCCAGGATCACAATTTGGTTCCAAGAACCTGAACATCAGGCAGACGAGTTGCAATTCCTGGTTTTCTCTGATGCATCATTGTGTATCTCATTTATCTGTAGGAAATGGAATGGTTTTATTTGTAAAGAGAACAAAAGTGGTTGGAGGTTTTCTTGAATGCACCATGCCAGTGAGAAGAGATGAAGGGTGAGCAGAGGCTTCTTGCTCCCCTTTCCCTGCTCAGGACCCCTCCCGTGCAAGTCTTGCAAACCCAGAGGCTTTCCTCTCTCCCAGTTCCATCACTACTCACTCCCTCTCCTTTAGGTGGATGTGCTGAGAAATAAATACCCTGGACCTCATGTAGCTGACCTTCATTGGGTGGTCTAGGTGATGGGGTCTGTGGGGATTTCTCATTATCCACATCTAATCTGCTGGGAGCAGATCTCTTCCGGATGATGGAGAAGCTAAAGGGCTTTTCTTAATCCTTGCTGGTAATGCTGGCTGCTCTTTGAGCCGCTGAAGGCAGCCCCTCATAAACCAGGTGCTATGCCCAGACTGAGGAATGATACCTCTGACCAGAATTAGGTCAAGAAGGGATAAAAATGGCTTTCCCGTTTCAGTGTCTGCTCTGCTAATCCACTTTACTGGTGTCAAGACTGGGGATGACCCTTCCTTGAGCTGTCTGCCCTGGCCAACGTGAGGCCTGTGGTCAGTGCCCCTGGGAGCACTTGCCCTGGGGTATCCAGTACAGATATTTCCTTGATTGCCTTCTGTGCCCACCTGAGGATGCACAGAGATGGAGGAAGGAAGAAGGCAAGGAGAAAACAGAATTCTCTGTCACTCTCTTCCTTCCACAAAACCCTGTTTGACAGCGAAGGTGGGTCTCCTTAGTCACGTGCGCGTAAGGTCACACACCTGATGCGCTGCACAGTGTCCCCCGTTATCCTCATGAAGACAGCCAGGAAATAGAACCTCTTTCAGTCTTCTCCCAGAGGAAGAACAGACAGATCATTTCTCCAAGGTCACCCAGCTAGGAAGTGATAGAGTCTAGACTCAAGCCCAGTACTGCGGGCTGCCGCAGCGCCACCTGCCCCACCCAGGTTTATTCTTTTTAACTCAATTTGAGCTTTGCTCAGGGGCTTCCCAGCTGGTGCTGGTGATAAAGAGCCCACCTGCCAATCCAGGAGACTAGAGAGACTCGGGTTCAATCCCTGGGTCGGGAAGATCCCCTGGAGGACAGCAAGGCAACCCACTCCAGTATTCTTGCCTGGAGAATCCCATGGACAGAGGGTCCTGGAGGTGCAACAGTCCTTAGGACTGCAAACAGTCAGACACGACTGAAGGAACTTAGCTCTAGCACTCAGGGTCATGTGAGTGTTATCTTGTTTGTACCACGTGCTGGTCAGACATCATGATTTGACTTGAGGAGTGCCCTTGATCCGAGGAATCCATTCCTGGCCACCCCAGCTGCCCACGTCCAGAGCAGGCTGTACCCTTCCAGGCTCTCGTGCGGTTGGCTTGGCTCCATCATGGAACATTCTGACCAGAAATGTCACCTGTAACGGCACGCTGTCATACAGCACATCCCTCGTGTAGGCTGGCTGAGGTGTGCTTTTGACCAGGCATCGTTTCCCTTTCCTTCTAAACTCATCTGATCACCGTATCAGTTATACTTTGGAGGAAACACAGTCTCTGAAACAGCAATACACCATAACCATCTCAAATCTGGATGGTGCATTGTGCTTGTCCAGTGTAACTTCAGTGATCTTAACCCATGTTTTCTTCATTGGATATCGGTTATTAGAAGGATCCATCACAGCCTGTTCTGTGTATATCACTAGAGACCATCTCAGATCCTTCCAAGGCTAAGTGTCCTGACGCTGTGTTACGATGATCTTCTGCATTTATTTGCTTAGTAAGGTGGATCACGGGTGATGTGGTAGCCAGCTGCCATCCGCCGGTAAGCAAGCATTTTGTTCCTTCATGCCACGCTCCATGTGGGAAGAGGACAGAAGTTTCTCTTGGGTGACCTCTAAGGTCACACACAGACTTTCAGTCCTGTGGTTTCCAAAAACATTTCTCTGTTTTACTTTGCTGAATCCTTGGAGAATTAAATAGGCCATCACTTTAATTCCACTGCACTGTCGGATTGCAGAGCTCCTCGTTTCCAATTTGCCTAATTTGGGTTTTGGCACCTTGTGGAGCGGTGGTAAGACTCTAGACATGTGCTTGCCTTGGATGCTCTTCTGGGTTCACATCTGTTAATAACTAGTGCACCTTTAACCTTAAACCAATAACTGGAAACATACCTGATCATATTTCTTATACAAATTAAACTTCCTGCAGGATTTAAACAAAAGAAGGATATTTTATTTATACATGCTGTTTAGGGTTCTCTTTTTTTCTTTTTCTTTTTTTGAATATTGATACAGAACCTACTGTGGTAGGTTAAAGACCATATGGTGAGAACAGATTAAGGTTAACAGCAGTCCTTGTACCACTGACCAGGGCTCCCTGGTGGGTTCTCTTCCTAACCCCAGGCTTCTGAGCTCAGAAGAGGGGAGGAATCTTCATATCCTAGATAATGCATTTCTTCTTCTTTTTTTTAACTTTATATTTTATATTGGAGTGTAGCTGATGATTAGGCTTCCAAAGTGGTTCAGTAGTAAAGAATCCACCTGCCAATGCAGGAGATGGGCCTGTGGGTCTGGAAGATTCCTAGAATAAGGAAATGGTAACCTACTCCAGTATTCTTGCCTGGGAAATCCCATAGACAGAGGAGCCTCACGGGCTACAGTCCATGGGATGAAAAAGAATCAGACACGACTTTATCAGCTAAACAACAGAACTGCTTAACAAGGTTGTGTTAGTTTCAGGTGGATTGCAGAGGGATTCAGCCATACATATGCGTAGATGTTTCCATTCTCCCCAAAAGTCTCCTCCCATCCAGGCTGCCATATAACATTAAGCAGAGTTCCCCGTGCTAGACAGTAGGTCCTTGTTGGTTACCCATTTAAAATAGAGCAGTGTGTACGTGTCCATTCCCAAATCTCTAGCTATCCCTTCCCCCTTCCATCCCACGGGTAACGGTAAATTTGCCAGAACATGCATTTCCTTCCAGCTGCTGCTGTTGCTGTTTAGTCGCTCAGTTGTCTGACTCTTTTGCGACCCCATGGACTGTAGCCCACCAGGCTCCTTTGTCCATGGGATTTTGCGGGTAAGAACATTGGAGTGGGTTGCTATTTCCTTCTTCAGGGGATCTTCCTGACCCAGGGATCAAACCCATATCTCCTGCTTGCCAGGAAGATTCTTTACCACTGAACGGTCTGGAGAGGCAGGGAGGCAGCTTGTACAAAGCTTTTTCTTACTGGCGTTCATTGTTTGGCTATTTCAGAGGCTTAAAGGAAACAACTTGAAAATCAGCTTGTTTTTTTTTAAAAAAATAAAACTGAGACGTGAATTTGGCAGTTCACCAAAGATTCACCAAAAAGATGGAAGACCATTAGTAGAGAGTTCTTTACTCAGTGTCAAGTTTTAAGGAAATCTTAACTCATGTTTATGTGTGTTCCCATCCTGGACCCCCTCCCACCAACATCTAACGTTTCAGAGTTTGTTAAATGTCGGAAATGTCCCCTGAGGCTTGGCGTTTCAGCAGGCGAAGTGAGGCTTCTGGGCACTGATAGCTGAGACCGCAAATGCCCTCGCTTGGCCTCAGTTCACTGTGTCCCCATCAATCGTGACTTGGCCCCTCCTGGCCCATCTCATGCTCCACATCGCTCCCTGTTTGAATGTGGCTCACTTCGCTCCATTTGATCAGCAGGAGCAAATGTAAAATTCCCCTTTTATGAGCATGTCCTGGGCTATGAGCGTTGTGCCCTACATTTCTAGTGGAAGATGAAATCCATTGATGATTTATTTTGTTTACTGAATCCGAACATGAAAATGAAGAAATTTGTTTTAATGGTATCTTCTGCCTCCTCTCTCCAGTGGAGTAAATATTGTCACATGAAAATGCTGATGATACTTCTGAGTCCCTTAAAATAAGCGTTGTGATTCATTCACACCATGAAAATGGTAGAGTCAACATCTTCACCTTCAGGTTCACCAGCTATTGGCTCTTTCCTTTTTGGTCCCTGGGTGTTAATGAGCATTTTCACTTCTGGAGCTTTCTCTGCTCCCGGCTCCACTGTGGACTAGGAATGAGGGTTCTGATGTCAAGCTTTGGGTCTTGGCCCTGGGAATTCTGTGTTCGGGCTCTGCGGTTGTGGGTGAATTGTGTGAATTTGATTTGATATTTTAGACAATCTCTCATAAGAAAATAAGCAGATTAAAACCATGGCACAGTGTGGTTACCACCTCTTCCTGGTCGTATAAGTGGACTGAGACAGATGCCCACGGCCCAGAGCGGGTGGATTTACAAAGAATGTGTTCCTTTTATACATTAGGCATGTTTAGAGTTCTTTGTTGAATTCTTGGCTTTTCTGATGGCCAAGGATACTTTGTTAGTCTTCAAAGGACATTTTAAAAACATCGCTGTACGAAATCCGTTTAAGGTGTGATGCATACATATGGCAAGTGTTGAAACGTGGCTGATGTTTGCCATGAAATTTAAATAAGCTTCAGGAAAGCACAGTATAATATCTGTATACCATGTAAAATGCAAAGATCTCCCATAGATGTCTTTACTCTTTATTTCTTGACAAGCATGCATAATCTCCATCTTTGAATACAGAACAGAATCAATATTTTAAGAGTTTTTCATCCGTGGGTGTAGCCCACTTTAAACAAACTCCATATATGAAAGGGTGTCTTGGCAACAGGTGAACTGATAGCTTTCACTTTATCAAAGGCTCATTTATGATGAAGCCTGCCTTCAAATAACCACCGTCTCTTATGCACTTAGAGGGATTCAGGTTGTCAAAGACTTCTTAATATGTGACTTTATAGGACTCCACCTTTTGTCTCAAGTTTCATCTTCCGTACATTCTTGTTTACATACACATATGAATGCCTGTATATACCCTGGAAACTTCTGAAATTGCTTGTGGTGGGATTCTGTACCTGTTCCCAGAGCAGGATAGTGGGCAGATTTGGGTTGTCAGAGCAAAACATCAGTGTTGTTCGTTTGCTAAAATTCCCCTTTAGCCTCTCTTTCTCGGAGTGAGAGATGCCATTTCCTCAGTAGAAACCAGAGCTAGAACAACAGACTTGCTCCCGAAGGACCCTGTGTTCTGCTGGGCGCTTCACGTGTGCTCTCTTGCTTCATCTTTTCCACAGCGTTACGAAGCACTGGCCTGTGAAATGTGAATTGAAGAGCTACTTGTGCAGCACCTTGGAAGAGCTTTCTTTTTGCCTACACCGCCTTTCGGAGTTTCAGTAAACTGGCATGCGCTCGGGTTCTTAGAGGCTCTCCCAGTGGCTTGACAGTACAGAACCCACCCGCAGTGCAGGGGATGCAAGAGACGTGGTTTCGATCCCTGGGTTGAGGAGATCCTCTGGAGGAGGAAATGGCAATCCACTCCAGTGTTCTTGCCTGGAGAATCCCATGGACGGAGGAGCCTGGCGGCCTGCAGTCCACGGGGTCACATGGAGCTGGACACGGCTCAAGCGACTTAGCACAGCACAGCAAGGTGCTCTTAACACTTCACCGGGCTTGACCAGTTGAGTGTATTCCTGTTTTTAAGATGACCAACACTCTCCTCTCCCTAATATAAATAGATGAATTGGCTTATCAATGTTTCATTCAAATACATCTAATTGATTCTGGATGAAAGACATGTCTTGACATATCAGGTTCTGTTCTCCATAAAGGATAGTCAGCTTCGGGTGACATCTTTCCTTCATTTACTGTTACTGCCTTCTGGACCTTCCTGGGAGTGTAGAAAATACCACCACTCTCGTTCTCTCCTCTTCGTTAACTCACTGTAAGCCCATTGGCTCATAGTTCTAGCCCTTTCATGAATTAGAACTTTAAGCTTCCTAAAGGCTCCATGAACATAGGTCACTGTTCACCAGCACCATGTCAGGTGAGGGGGGAAGCACAGAGAGGTCAGCACATGTGACTGGCTAGCTTTAGAATCTTACATGAAAACCACAATCAAGAAGTTGTGGGTGATCAGGAATCTTCTCCAGAAATATCAGGGAACAACCTCCAGTGAGCCAAAATATAGATATTAGTATTTGTTTTTGACTTGTACCTGAATAACCAATAACCTTTATGTAGACTTGGAAGTACTATCCCTTTTCCCCCAGGAAAGCAGAACAGCATTTGTTCTTGTACATGTTGAGAATATGGATGATTATCACACTTTGGGGTTCCCTTAGCAGGCAAGTGACTTTATTACCTAATTGTTAATGGAAACAATAGAGCAGAGGGGGATAGAGTTTTTCTTAGAGTTATTTAATACATGATTTTGACTTTGGGGGTCATTCAATCTGTGTTGTAAAAACTCATCTCTGCTGGCAAAGCAGAAAGGTAGATGCAGACAATAGGTAGACAAATAGGCACGACTGAGTTCCAATAAAACTTTATTTATAAAACCAGGAAGTGGGCCAGATCTGGTCCACAGGCTATAGTTTTCTCATCTCTGATACATAGCAGAAGTTGTTCTGGAGAATTTTGATGCCTTATTTAGGCCCACATTTTAAAGATGAGTTAATAAAGCATTAGACTCATCTCATGAAACAGTGTTTCTTTCCCTTTTGCTTCTCTCATGTGCTGCTGCTGAGTCGCTTCAGTCGTGTCCGACTCTGTGCGACTCCATAGACGGCAGCCCACCAGGCTCCTCCGTCCCTGGGATTCTCCAGGTAAGAACACTGGAGTGGGTTGCCATTTCCTTCTCCAGTGCGTGAAAGGGAAGAGTGAAAGGGAAGTCGCTCAGTCGTGTCCAACTCTTAGTGACCCCATGGACTGCAGCCTGCCAGGCTTCTCCATCCATGGGATTTTCCAGGCAAGAGTACTGGAGTGGGGTGCCACTGCCTTCTCTCATGTGCTAGATTCTAGGTAATACTGCTTCCTCTGAGATTTGTGCAGAATTAAATCACTGTGTCCTATCCTTGACAGGATAGGAATAGGATGATGGAGCAGTTTATCTCTTAGCGTTTGAGTAACAGACAATAATTTCATGCCTCAGTATTCACATTCTTGGGGAAAAAAAACAAAGACTAAACACACAGAGCTGGGAATGGCAACATTTTTGTCTTTGTGTTCCAGAGGATTTTGCTTTGTCGTGCGATAATCTCTTCCATGGGAAAGCGTGTGTGTGTGTGTGTGTGTGTGTGTGTGTGTGTGTGTGTGTGTGTGTGTCTGGTGCCTTTGAATTTCCACACCCCTGGAGGAAACACTGTGTAACTCAAGACAAGAAGATCCTGGACAGATACTATCGGATTTTCCTCTATGGCTGGTTTATCTAGGTGCTTCAAGAAACCAGATGGACTATGTTTGCTGTAGGCTTTTAATATTGGAGCTACCGTGGTGACTGCTGTGAGATACCTTTTGTTTCATTAATTTCCAAACAGTTGAGATAAATAGCAGTTGTGGTTGTTCAGTCACTAAGTCATGTCTGGCCCTTTGCGACCCATGGACTGTAGTGTGCCAGGCTCCTGTCTGCTCTTAT
This sequence comes from Madoqua kirkii, assembly GCA_006408675.1. Classification (NCBI taxonomy): domain Eukaryota; kingdom Metazoa; phylum Chordata; class Mammalia; order Artiodactyla; family Bovidae; genus Madoqua; species Madoqua kirkii. Next base: position 14,331 of record SJYC01077669.1, on the reverse strand, counting down.
CCCCCAGAGTTTGCTCAAATTCATGCCCATTGAATTGCTGGTGCTACCTAACCATCTCCTCCTCTCCCCCGCCCCGTCCCCTCATTCTCATTTCGGTCTTTCCCAGCATCAGGGTCTTTTCCAGTGATTTGGCTTTTTGCATAAGGTGGCCTTGGTATTGGAGCTTCAGCCTCAGCATCAGTCCTTCCAACCAATATTCAGGGTTGATTTCCTTTAGGACTGAGATAAATAGTTAAGCTTCTGTAACTGGTCTTTGTAACCGTATGAAAAATGATTAAATAGTAGCTTCACATGAATTTTTTAATAAAAGTAAGGATTAATAATCAGTCAAATAGCCTTACTAATGTTGTCCTTACTTCTTCAGATTTGAATATTCCAGGGAACAGGGATTTCCTGTCCTCTGATAATTTTTTAACATGCCAAAAATGTGACATAGTTATCATTGAATTCAATAACCTTCATTGTGTTTTGTCACCTCACTTTGAGATTTGTCAGTATTATATCATCTGTTAGTACTTTGTGATAATCTCTCAAGACATTCGGTAAGCTTTTAAAATTTAATTTTGTATAGCAACTGTGTTTGGTGTAGAACTGTGGTGCTCCTTTATTAATTAAAATTAGATCATTGTGCATTGTACTGTAATTAGCAAGTTAAAGGGAACATGATCCTCTTTGGCGAGAGCCAGTGCAGACCCTAGCCTGTGTACATGGCGTTTCTCTCAAGTGTGTTTAACCAAAGGAAGCAAGTGTGAATTTATTTTCTAACTGCGTAACTCGTGGGGGCGCTGAGATTCCTGTGAGTATCCAGAGGCAGTTCGTTGGTGTCATACTCTCCTTCAGCTGACAGAGTGGCAGCTTTGAGAACCAGTTTTTTCATTTTTATACTAAGGTTGCACTTGATGAGTCAGAATGTTTAACACATAGAGGTCAGGAGAAGGTGGACCTTGCCTTTGGAATTGACAAAGGAAAGCGCAAGCACGTGTGTGTTGTGTGTGTGTCCCAGGGCCTGATCTGGGTGTTCATAAAAGAAGGCAAAATCTGAGGTCATTTTTGTGGGAAAATCACATTCAAGAGTTTCCTGAAGGTTGAAGAAAGGAGCAGGGATGAGTTGGAGCTCTGGGGACAGCAGAGGCTTGGGACGGCTTTGAGCCCTTGGAGGCTTTGGTGACTGGGTGCTGTCCATGACTCGCCGGGACCTGAGGGGAGGGTGACTCGCATCCTTGTTTCAGAACTGAGAATCCAGCACCTCATGCCGTACCTCACCGGAGAGAGGATGCTTACGGGGAGTCCTCAGCCCATTCTTTCCTTTCCCTTGGTTGAAGCTGCCTTTTAAAATGATGGATTTGAGAGACTTCCCTGGTGATCCAGTGGTTAAGAATCCTCCTTCCAATGCAGGGGATCTGGGTTTGATCCCTGGTTGGGGAATTGGGATCCCACATGTCCTGGGACAACTAAGCCCACGTGCCACAGCTAGAGAGCCGACCCTGGGCTGTAGCAACAAAGAGCCTGCGTGCTGCAATAAAGCTCCCTGCATGTGGCAACAAAGACCTGATGCAGCCAAGTAAATAATAAAGATATGTAAGTGAACATTAAAGAAAATAAAGTGATGGATTTGGAAAACAGAAAAGTAGTGAGGGTGCAAGAAGGTGATTCACACCAGGAAGCACCTCATCCAGTAAGCTGTAAAAATAATGCATCCCACGACCACGGCGAGTACGTGTTACGTGTAGAATTTACTGAAAGAACTTCAGAGAGCCCTAGGGACCGGGGCTGCAGGTAAATATGGATATGCCCCCTTCCGCTGTTCGACTTGCGCCTGAGCCGCCTTCAGTGCTGGTGTGGTTCCAGTCCAAGGTGTGCTCAGTCGTGTCCAACTCTCTGTGACCCCCATGGGCTGCAGCCCACCAGGCTCTTCTGCCCCTGGGATTCTCCAGGCAAGAATACTGGAGTGGGTTGCCGTTCCCTCCTCCAGGGGATCTTCCCAACCCAGGGATCGAGCCCAGGCCTCCTGTATGTCCTGCACTGCAGGTGGATTCTTTCTGACTAAAGCCGCCGGGAAGCCTCCTCTGAGCAGGGCACCCAGATACGCAGACACCCTGCCCCTCGAATCCAGCTGGGCTCCATTGCCTGTAACTCCCCCCTTTCAGTCCACTCACCCCAGCTGGGCCACGTGGGTTTCATTGTCCTCTGCGCTGTTTCCCAAGGACGTGGAGACTTGGCTTAAGGAAGTCCTCGGCTTGGCTTCTGTGCAGCTGGTGTAAGTCACTGTTCCTGCTTTATAGTCACTCAGACACATTACAAGGCTCTGCCAGGGGAAAAAAAGAAAAGAGAGAAGATTTCTATCTCAGTTCCTTGGTTCCCTCACGGTGAGAATGAAAATTTTTATGAAGTCTTAAATTTGGTGGTTATTGTCCCATTACCTATAGAAACTGCCGTAAAGACTGCATTTCGCTCCCATCAATACATGATCTGGGTGCCCGTAACGTGGTCCCAGTTCTCATCCTGGGAAAAAGGGCCACTCCTCCCTTCTGCAAATGACTCCCACGCAAGCCTTGGTGCAGCAAGGAGGCGGAGCGAGGCATTAGAGCCGCTGTAAAGGGGGCCGCTCTCAGAGAATTGATTCAGATGCTCAGGTTAGAGGGGAACTTTCTGGGATTCCTGGAGAAGGTCTTCCAGAGCCCAGGATCCAGAAATGCCAGTCCACCGGGAGCTAAGTCAGGCTGTCTCTCTGGCCCTGCCCCTCGGCTTTCTTGGCCTTGAATTCTCTGGTCTGGCCCAAGTTGCCCCTCTCGATGTGACTGGCACAGGCTGTCAGACGTGGGTGCCCGGCCACGCTCTCTGCCCTGCCGCTCCCTTGCAGGAGGCAGCTGCCGGTCCAGGTTGGGAGCAGGATGACCTCTGCTGGTCTCTCTCTTTTTGTTTCCCTTCCCAAAGAGAAGCCTCCTCTGAGCAGGGCCCCAGATACGCAGACACCCTGCCCCTCGAATCCAGCTGGGCTCCATTGCCTGTAACTCCCCCCTTTCAGTCCACTCACCCCAGCTGGGCCACGTGGGTTTCATTGTCCTCTGCGCTGTTTCCCAAGGACGTGGAGACTTGGCTTAAGGAAGTCCTCGGCTTGGCTTCTGTGCAGCTGGTGTAAGTCACTGTTCCTGCTTTATAGTCACTCAGACACATTACAAGGCTCTGCCAGGGGAAAAAAAGAAAAGAGAGAAGATTTCTATCTCAGTTCCTTGGTTCCCTCACGGTGAGAATGAAAATTTTTATGAAGTCTTAAATTTGGTGGTTATTGTCCCATTACCTATAGAAACTGCCGTAAAGACTGCATTTCGCTCCCATCAATACATGATCTGGGTGCCCGTAACGTGGTCCCAGTTCTCATCCTGGGAAAAAGGGCCACTCCTCCCTTCTGCAAATGACTCCCACGCAAGCCTTGGTGCAGCAAGGAGGCGGAGCGAGGCATTAGAGCCGCTGTAAAGGGGGCCGCTCTCAGAGAATTGATTCAGATGCTCAGGTTAGAGGGGAACTTTCTGGGATTCCTGGAGAAGGTCTTCCAGAGCCCAGGATCCAGAAATGCCAGTCCACCGGGAGCTAAGTCAGGCTGTCTCTCTGGCCCTGCCCCTCGGCTTTCTTGGCCTTGAATTCTCTGGTCTGGCCCAAGTTGCCCCTCTCGATGTGACTGGCACAGGCTGTCAGACGTGGGTGCCCGGCCACGCTCTCTGCCCTGCCGCTCCCTTGCAGGAGGCAGCTGCCGGTCCAGGTTGGGAGCAGGATGACCTCTGCTGGTCTCTCTCTTTTTGTTTCCCTTCCCAAAGGATTCCTCAGCGCATGCAGCTGAAAGCACAAGGCTAATACTGTCCCTCTGCTGCATTCTTGTAGGCAGGACGGCATGTCTTTCAAAGTGGGAAATAAAAGCTCAGAATATTCTCGAGGCTGCTTGCTAAACGTGACAAGGGCTTAATGACTTAATGCATTACAACCGCAGCTCTTGACATCCTTCTCCGAGCTCCAGCTGGACTGTTCAGTCCTGCGTGCCCGTCGCAGGCAGCGTAGCCAGGGAACGCCAAGCGCAGGCACTGGGCAGATGGGGTTTGCCTGTCTCCTCTGTGAGAAAGGGCATTTCTCTTAATTGACTCAGCGGGTTTATAGTCTCAGTTACTAGGCGGATACTGTCAGACACCTCTGGGGGAGAAACGCTTCTGCTTAGGTGACCCCCAAACTTATTTATTGACCTTCCCCAAGCCAGACCCTGATCCTGGGAAAGACTGAAGGCAGAAGGGGATGATAGAGGGTGAGGTGGTTGGATGGCATCATTGACTCAGTGGTCATGAGTTTGCGCAAACTCCGGGAGATGATGAAGGACAGGGAAGCCTGGTGTGCTGCAGTCCGTGGGGTGGCAAAGAGTTGCACACGACTGAGCAACTGAACAGCAAGCCAGCCTCTAATGTTACGAAGGAGGCTGGGCTGACCGTGCTTGTGAATTTGGGGTCTTAGATATGATCTGACCAGCATCAGGTGCTCCTTAGAAGCATCGCTGTCTGTGTGCTTTCTATTATTGGCAAATTTGTTTCTGACACATAACAGCTTTCAGTACTGAACATTTTTTTTCCCAGATTTTTTTTTTTTAAAGAGCAGTTTTGGTTTATTACAGTCAAGGGGAATACAGAGATTTCTCATTCATCCCCTGCCCTTTCCCATACAGAACCCTCTTCCCTCCCATCATCAACACATGCGCTGGAGGGGGCACTTGTTACAGCTGATCACTTATCTGGCGCACCACGATCACCCAGAGTCCACAGATCACCTCAGTCAGAGCTCTGCATTGTCTCTTCTGTGGGTTTGGACACGTGTGTAATGACGTATATCCATCATGATCGGGTCCTACTGAATACTTTTACTGCCTTAGAAATCCTCTGTGCTTTTTATTCTTGTCATATTTGCTTCTGACATTTAACAGCTTTTCTTAATGAGTTTTTTATTTAATTTGATTTAATTAATTTAATAATTTTGATTTAATTAATTTGATTTGATTTAATGTGATTTTTTTTTTTTTCTGGTTGAAATGACAGGTTAGATGATTGGTCAAATAAGAAAAATTCAGGCACCATCATTTTTATAAAAAGAGATTCAGAAATAATACATGTAGCTGGTAAAAGGGAAGATGGCATCTCAGGGGGTCCACCTGTAGCCATCCCCCAGGAAGGCCAGGATCCCTAACGGGGATGTGCCCCCAGGTACGGGCTGTTCTTGTGAACACTTGTCCTTCCCTGACTCTGCAACTTCGCCTTTTTTATGTGGATATGAATCTTGCAGGTCATTTCCTGTCCTTGTTACCAAGTCTGCTGCGTATTGCAAAGCACTGTAGGTGTGCTGTGATTCTAAAGTTTGAAAATAGCATCATCTAAAAAGACTTATGTTTTCTAGTGTGTGTGTATGTATATATATATAATATCGTACATACTATTTATATATTTTATATGTATACAAAAGCTTTTCTACTATGTTTGATAAAGTCTTGAGAAAGAACATTAAAAAAAAAGAGGCAGAGAAATTGGAAAACGTAAACTAAATAAAATGGGAGCCTTGAATATGAACGAGAAAATGTGAACAAACTAGATATAAAAGTAAAAGATCACGTATAGCCCAATTGTTTTTAAACAGGGCTGCTCGTTAGAAACACATCTGAAATGGCAACTAAAAATCTTAATTTCTCTTCTTAAAACAAATAATTGTAATATATAGTGGCACTATATGTAACTTTGTTCTGTATTTTCTAAGCTTCCTATAAATTTATCATATTTCCATAATTTAAAATAAAAGAAAGAAAAAGAGATTTGAAGCTGCAAACCATATTAAATTTACTTTTAAGAAAGATCTGTTTTCTTAGGCTGCACTGGGTCTTTGTTGGGGCCCTTGGGGATCGTAGATCTTTGTTGTGGCATTCAGGATCTTTAGTTGGAGCATGTGAGCTCCTGGTTGCTCCATGTAGAATCTAGTTCCCTGCCTAGGTATCAAACCCAGGCCTCTGTACTGGGAGCGCAGGGTTTTACCACTGGGCCACCAGGGAAGTCCATAAGTTACTCTTGAGAACATTTTTCCTTAAAGGAGTCATCTATTTGGAGAATAAGTACATACTGCAAAATTGTTCAAAACTGGTTTCATCTTGGCGATCTGTAAAGCTCTATTTCATCTGTTTTATATTTTTAAAAATACTCACCTCTAGTGAGTGGCTCATTTTTTGGTGTGTGCATTTTTTCAAGGACGTGGAAGATAATATCCTAATAGAAGGATTATTTAACTCCAGCCCACCGATTTCTCAGTTGTCTGTTTCCTGGCGTCCAAAAATGTATCTGCTTAAGATTGAGTGTGAGATTATTTCAAGATCTCTTCTGTTCTTTGCACTCATAAGAAATGTTTTCTGAAGCGAACGTACATGTGGCCGCTATGCGACAACACTGGCTGTGTTTCAAGAAAAGTGAGCCTTTATTTTTATAAGTTATTTTGTGCACAGGAGGGCTTGAAGCATTATGTGAGCCTGTGATACAATCCATACAGAATTTGAAAATGCATTTCCAGGAAAAGGTGAAAGGGCTTTAAGGTTGCTGGCTGTTGAGGACTGGGCTTCTTCCTTCCAGAGTCCTTTCTTCATTCTCTCTGTGCTTTCGGATTCCCCCAGGTACGTTAAGCTTTTGCCTCTGGGCCTGCCTTGTTGCCCAGTAATTCAGAAGCGCTCGTTCTGTTGATGTGTGTGTGCAGTATTCGTGTGGATTCTTTTCTCTCAATGTAGGACGACTTCACATTTTTTCTTTTTTGCCTCTTGTGTGCCCTCTGTGATGGAGGCTTCTCTGTGGAGGAGCCTCAGAGTCCCTGCTAGCTAGGTGACTTGCTTTGTCAGCACTTAAATTCCCCACGCTCCACCCCGTGCACCAAAGGATGGAGAACATTTACCGCAAGTACTTTGAGGCTGATTTCCCATACCTGACTTCCGTGATGCTTTCCTGCTTCGGAAGTTTAACTTTGGAGAAGTGTTTCTGCTTGGGGAAGAAATCCGAAACTTTTTCTTTTTTTTTTCATTTTTATCAATAAGTAGTGTTTTCTGGTAATGAGAAGTAGTGTTTTCTGGAAACTACAGTGAAAGGATGCACAAAGTCAGATCTGATCTCTTCTCTCCCAGGTCCCCCTTCCCGTCCTCTGCTGTCACTCGAAATGTCGGCAGTCTGGTGTGTATCTTTGCACAGTTTTCTTCTTGTTCATAAGTGCCTGGGCAATTTTTAAATATAGATACATATTTTCTTTACACAGGTAAGCTCAGGTTATTATAGGGAGGAGTATGGGGGGATGTTTTATTTGTTTATGTGTGTTTTTGCAGAGTAATCATATTTGCACCCTTCATTGATTTTTTAAGAACAGCTTTAGGTTCACATTAACCCTGAGGGAAAAGTACAGAAGTTTCCAGAATACTCCAGGTCTTAAACATGGACAATACCTCCACTGCCAACATACCCTCGTATTTTACATTCTGTGGCTTTGGACAAATGTGTAATGACACATATGCACCATTATAACATCGTATAGAATTATTGCACTGCCCTAGAAGTCTTGTGTGTGTTGGCTATTCATGCCTGCCTGAGATTTGAACCCCTGACAACTACCGATCTTTTTACTGGCCCCGTAATTTTGCCTTTTCCAGAGGGTTAGAGGAAAGTGAAAGTGAAAGTCACTCGATTGCGTCTGACTCTTTGTGACCCCATGGACTACACAGGCCATGGATTCTCCAGGCCAGAATACTGGAGTGGGCAGCCTTTCCCTTCTCTAGGGGATCTTGCCAACCCAGGAATTGAACCCAGGTCTCCTACATTGCAGGCGGATTCTTCACCAGCTGAGCCCCCAGGGACGCACGAGGGTCAGAGAGTTGGAATCATAATTATGAGGCTTCTTTCACTTAGTGATATGCATTCAAGGTTCCTTGATGTCTTTTCATGGTGTGATAGCTCTTTTTTTTTTTTTCCCCCAAACTGCTGAATTACATCTATTGTCTGCAGGTACCACTGTTTTCTAAAGCACTCACCTGCTGAACAGTGTCTTCAGCGTTTGGCATTTGGCATTAGGAGTGAGGCTCCTATCAACATCTGTGTGCAGGTCTTTATGTGGACCTCATTTTGCAACTGTGTGTGTGCTTAGTCTCATCCAACTCTTTGTGACCTCATGAACTGAAGCCTGCTGGGTTCCTCTGCCCGTGGAATTTTCCAGGCAAGAATACTGGAGTGGGGTGCCATTTCCTACTCCAGGGGTATCTTTCTGATCCAGGGATTGAACCCACGTCTCTTGCATCTCCAGCATTGGTAGGCAGATTCTTTACCGCTAGCACCACCTGGGAAGCCAGATTTTCAACTTCTTTGGGTAAAAACCAAGGAGCAAAATTTCCCCAGAATTTTACTATGTTGTTTTCTCAAATTGCCTCTTTTTTTTCCTGTCAATATAACATGGGCGTTCCTTCAGCTCACAGATGCAGATCTAAGTGTTTTCTTTTATCAGAATAGTCTTTAAATGTTCCTCATCTGCTTTAAACTGAAGGCTATATAATGTCTCTCCTAGCTCTTTTAGAACAAATTTATTATTACTAATTATCTTTGCTTCAAATATATTTGTGTTTGCTCTTCCTAGTGGAAGAGTTTCTCTAATTAATTACCTTATTATTGTTTATCTTTGGCTGTGCTGGGTCTCTGTAGCTGCTTGAGGGCTTGCAGTGACAGGGGCTGCTGTTCTCGGTGGTGCATGGCATTCTCATCGCGGTGGGGCCTCTTATGCAGAGCACAGGCTCTAGGAGCAGGGGCCTCAGGATCTGCGGCGGGCTGACTCAGTGGCGTGGCTCGCAGGCCCTGCAGCGCTCAGCCTCCGGCGGGTGCAGCTTGTGGGCCCAGAGCGCTGGTCAGTGGATGGGGAGCCTGGGCTTGAGCTGCTCCGTGGCATGAGGAATCCTCCTGGAGCAAGGATTGATCCCGTGTCCCCTGCAATGGCAGGCGAATTCCTACCTTCTGTACTACCAGGGAAGTCCTGGAAGAATTATTTTAAAGACAACACTTGGAAGTTAGGTGTTTGGGAAAGCATTGTAAGCAACTTGTTGGATTCTAGATAATGAACATGACAGGTGCATGCAAGTGAGTCACTGCAGCAAGCGCGCGAAGTAGGGAATAGCAATGGGAGCTTCGATGCTGTTTTCAGCTCAGGGTCCTTAGATGCTCCCTTGGCCCTCAAGTATGTCCCTCTACCATTTTCTGGTGTAATCTTTAGCCAGACTTCATTTATGTATCCCTTAAAAGTATTTTCTTATGTTTGGCCTGCTTTAGTCCTTGAATCATTCAGTACATATTTTTCTATGACAAGCTCTTTACTTTCCACATGATGGTTTTGTAATCTGTCCATGTTGATGGGTGCATCTCTGGTTCATTCGCTTTCTTCACTGCGTCCTATTCCCATTCCCACTGCGGGAATGGCTATGACTGAGCTGTCCCTTCTTCACGCTTGGATACATGTGGTTAAGACTCTGAACTCCCAATGCAGGGTCTCAGGTTCGATCCCTGGTTAGGGAACTAGATCCCACGTACCACAACTGAGATCCTGGGTGCGGCAACGAAGACCCAGCACAGTCAAACAAACAAATAAATCTCAAAAAAAAAAAAAAGATTATCCATCTCACCATCTCCAGGCACACCTGTTTGAAAGATTCTCCAGGTTATGCACCTGGAGTTAGAATGTTGGGTCAACATCTCTTTAAGGCATATTTATCCTTAGGCCTGGAGAGGTCCCCATTCTTCTTAAGCTCTGAAAGTCTGCAAAGTAATCATGAAACATAGAGAACAGCCTCCAGGATCCCTCCTCTGACCCATCTTCCTTCTCTTTTCCTAATCCAGACTTAAATCTGTAGGGTCATTTAAATGTACAATCACCCCTTCTATATGATGGAGACATCCTGGGACCTGAACCTTGGCACTCTCCTCTGGCTCTCTTGAGTTTCCAGCTCTCCTGGGTGCCAAGAGCATCAAAGCAAGGCAATTTAGAACAGAATTTTCAGCTCAGTTCTGTCCCCTGTTTATCTCGAGTTCCTGCTAGCAGGTACGAATAATGATGGATTGTGAACAAATAGCTCTGCCTTGTTTTTTTAGACCCTGAAACAGACAGGATGGCTTTGATAATCCTCTTTGACTGATGGGCATTTTTCGTATCCACATCTCATTCAGAGGCTTAAAATATGCTTCCACAAGGTTGATTTCAAGATAAATTATGCCGAGCTAAAGAAAATAAAGGCAGAAAAACCTTACACGTAAGATGATTTACAGACATTTTCAATGTAGTCAAAATCCAGTTTTGATTTTTTTTCTTTGCAAACACAAACAAACCCCCCCCCGCCCAGAAGACAATTGCAAAAATATCTAAATAACCTGAGCAGTAGCACAAGATTGCCCTTTTATTACCCTGTACCTTCAGCCTCCAGGAACTGCACCTCTTCTATTCAAATGTGGCTCTGAATATTCATTTGTGTTTCTGCTGCTGAGTTATCTGCCTGCACCTTTGCATCTGAAAGGGAAACTAACTGAGACTCAGCTTCCTGTTATCTGAATCTTAGCTGTGAAAATAAGAGGAGTTCCCAGGGATGGCCCGATGATGGAACCCCAGGTACCTGGGAGCCAGCTGCAGAATTCATGAATGATGTTATCTAGAAAGTGTGTGGTAGGCCAGATCCTCAGGCTGCATCAGGGGACACAGAGCCCAGGAACCCCTCTTTGGAGTCCTGAGCTACTGGCACCTGTTTGTCAAGGTTTCATTTATTGCATTGACTCTTTAAGGACCAAGTTTGAAAGGAGCTTCTGTGAGCTCTTCTACCAAACTCCACACAGAAGTAAATATTTGGTCAAAACATTTAAAAAGTCCTTGGAGCCAATCTGAAAGTGAATGATACAGACACGATAGCAAGGGCAAGCAAAGGGGAGCTTAGCACCTGGCTTTAGAAGCATCCCCAGCTTTTAAGGGAAGATCTCTTGCTACTAGTTTCATTTATTGCATTGACTCTTTAAGGACCAAGTTTGAAAGGAGCTTCTGTGAGCTCTTCTACCAAACTCCACACAGAAGTAAATATTTGGTCAAAACATTTAAAAAGTCCTTGGAGCCAATCTGAAAGTGAATGATACAGACACGATAGCAAGGGCAAGCAAAGGGGAGCTTAGCACCTGGCTTTAGAAGCATCCCCAGCTTTTAAGGGAAGATCTCTTGCTACTTAGTGGAAACTTGGCAGAGCAGTGTTTATCATTCAGTGAGAGCATGGTACCTGGGAGGTGCCGCCTTTTTCATCTGTTCATGATAATATTTATTGAGCCTTTCCTGGTGGTTCAGTGGTGAAGAATCCACCTGCCAACGCAGGAAACATGAGTTCAGTTTCTGGTAAGATCCCACATGCCGTGGGCAACTAGGCCTGCGTGCCGCAACTGCCGAGCTCAGATGCTTCCGGAGCGCACCTGGAGGCCCTGCTCTGTAGCTGGAAAGCCAGCACAACGAAAAGTCTGCTCCCGCAGCCGGAGAGGACCCTGCTCGCTGAGACTGGGAAAGTCTGCACACGGCAGCAAAGCGCAAGCCCAGCCAAATACAGACGCACAAACCAAGAGAAAATGTTTCCTAATTGTTGAGAGTATGGAGGATGAGGCATTGGGGATCCAAACAAAGCTTACGTTGGCTACATTCTTAAACGTACATTTGGATTCCTTGAGTGTTTATGCTTTCAAAGGTTACGTCAAGAATAGAGGGGGTCTTGGCCTGAGACTTTTTACATGTTATCAAGTCAAAAGGTTCGGATGACATTTTCCGAACATTTTTGTTTTTTTAGGTTCCTTGACTGATACCACCCTTATGGCAGAAAGTGAAGAGGAACTAAAAAGCCTCTTGATGAAAGTGAAAGAGGAGAGTGGAAAAGTTGACTTAAAGCTCAACATTCAGAAAACTAAGATCATGGCATCTAGTCCTATCACTTCATGGGAAATAGTTGGGGAAACAGTGGAAATGGTGTCAGACTTTATTTGAGGGGACTCCAAAATCACTGCAGATGGTGACTGCAGCCATGAAATTAAAAGACGCTTACTCCTTGGAAGGAAAGTTATGACCAACCTAAATAGCACATTCAAAAGCAGAGACATTACTTTGCAGACAAAGGTCCGTCTAGTTAAGGCTATGGTTTTTCCTGTGGTCATATATGGATGTGAGAGTTGGACTGTGAAGAAAGCTGAGCACTGAAGAATTGATGCTTTTGAACTGTGGTGTTGGAGAAGACTCTTGAGAGTCCCTTGGACTGCAAGGAGATCCAACCAATCCATTCTGAAGGAGATTAGCCCTGGGATTTCTTTGGAAGGAATGATGCTAAAGCTGAAACTCCAGTACTTTGACCACCTCATGAGAACAGTTGACTCACTGGAAAAGACTTTGATGCTGGGAGGGATTGGGGGCAGGAGAAGGGGATGACGAAGGATGAGATGGCTGGATGGCATCACTGACTCGATGGACATGAGTTTGAGTGAACTCTGGGAGTTGGTGATGGACAGGGAGGCCTGACGTGCTGTGGTTCATGGGGTGACAAAGAGTCAGACATGACTGAGGGACTGAACTGAACTGACCTAAAATAGGATAAATTGTACTGAAGTATTTAGGTGGTACTGGTAATTAGTCAGAGGCTGTCTGCAAGTGTATCTATTTTTAAAATATCTTGGTGCATAATGTTGGCATTTCTTCTTTAATCTTTTCTTTTTTTACTCCTTGGAAGGAAAGTTATGACCAACCTAAATAGCACATTCAAAAGCAGAGACATTACTTTGCAGACAAAGGTCCGTCTAGTTAAGGCTATGGTTTTTCCTGTGGTCATATATGGATGTGAGAGTTGGACTGTGAAGAAAGCTGAGCACTGAAGAATTGATGCTTTTGAACTGTGGTGTTGGAGAAGACTCTTGAGAGTCCCTTGGACTGCAAGGAGATCCAACCAATCCATTCTGAAGGAGATTAGCCCTGGGATTTCTTTGGAAGGAATGATGCTAAAGCTGAAACTCCAGTACTTTGACCACCTCATGAGAACAGTTGACTCACTGGAAAAGACTTTGATGCTGGGAGGGATTGGGGGCAGGAGAAGGGGATGACGAAGGATGAGATGGCTGGATGGCATCACTGACTCGATGGACATGAGTTTGAGTGAACTCTGGGAGTTGGTGATGGACAGGGAGGCCTGACGTGCTGTGGTTCATGGGGTGACAAAGAGTCAGACATGACTGAGGGACTGAACTGAACTGACCTAAAATAGGATAAATTGTACTGAAGTATTTAGGTGGTACTGGTAATTAGTCAGAGGCTGTCTGCAAGTGTATCTATTTTTAAAATATCTTGGTGCATAATGTTGGCATTTCTTCTTTAATCTTTTCTTTTTTTTACGAAGAGAATCTACCTAGGACAAACGACTATTTCCATGGGGATTAAAGTAAATATTTAATAAGAGAAATAATTTTACTTTTATGCTTTCTTAAATTTCAGCATCTGTATGATTTTGAAAAGTATCAGATGCCTGCATATATTAATGTTTGTGGCATAAAAGTTATTTCCTTCTCTAGTCACTAAAAATATTCCCTTTATTTAGAACTTGGCAGGTTGTCTTCAAAACAGTTTTTCTTTTTAGTTGAAGTGTGGTTGTGTTAATTTCTGCTGTACAGAGCAGTGATTCAGTTATCCGTATACACGTTCTTGGCGACTTTGCCTTTCAGCCTTTGGACTGGACCACCTCACTGTTGCGTCTGCTGGAAAATGAAAAGGCTCAAACCCACTCTCATGCTTGAGGGAAAGGCTGCTGTCCATAACCTCAGCACTTCTCCAGTGCAATAATAATAATGCACCATGCCCTCACATGCTCCCGGGTTTTACTATGCAGGAAACACTGAAGTCTCCATCCTGTTGTTTCGGAGGTATTGCTTTTCCTCCTTACTTTTCAATGCGAACGAAGGTTGCCAGCTTGCTCACTGAACGGAAGATTCAGATCTGAGTGGAAAGCAGTCACACCATGTCTATGGGGCCCGTTCTCCCTTCCAAGAGGAGAAGGTATGCTGCAGGGACTGGCACCGATTCCATCGGGGCTGAAATCCCAGCCTTGCGGTCCTTCCTTGGGGCCTGTCCACGCCCTTTGCCTTTCAGAAGCTGGCGTGTGTCTGTTACTGTGTCAGCTCTGCTCTGCTAGGTGGCACTGCAGGTTATAGATATTTGCAGGACAGAATTTTTTTTTCCTCTTGCTGTTCTCAGCATCTGCTTGTGTCCCTGGTG
>SJYC01077668.1:0-14619 GCA_006408675.1 Madoqua kirkii | reverse complement strand
TTTTTGGAGAGAAAACATTTGAGGGTAGAGATAATCACCCTAAATTTATATATGAATAAATTGATCCTCAGAAAGATTAAGTAATCTCCCTGGTGTATATTATATCTGAAAAAATTGAAATTCTTTCATGACATGGTTGTTGTTGTTGTTTTAAATACACTGTAATCCCTTTTTTTATGACCCTAACTTTTATTTTTTTACGTCCTTCAGCACTTTTTATCACTGTCTCTTTATGGCATCATTTTGCGTAACTTGTAATGTTGTCCTTTTAATATTTTTCTTTCAGCTTCCTTTCTGCTTCTTATCTCCCTGAACAAATCTTGACTTCTCTGCAAGCTTGTATGTCCGGCACCTGTGTGTCCCACCATTTGCTAGAAGCCTTTCCTTGCCTTTTTCCTGACTAGTAGTTCATCTCTAATCTACAGCGGGCATTTTTCCCATGTTGTGGCTTTGTCTTCCTAACATCCACTTTTAATTATAAACTTTATCAACCAGATGAGTATTCTTTTTTCTTTATTATTTTGTAACTTTGAAATATTTAAGTTATTTTTAAGGGTAAGGAATGTTTCATGAACCATCTTTCTGCCAAAACATCTCTCTATTTAGATTTATTTCCTTGCGATCCACTCCCACAAGCAGTGTTACTGAGTCCAAGGCATTTTAAAAGAGGATTTAATTTGGAGGTGTCAATTTGGAGATTGGATGAACAAAACAGAAAATCATATTTAAAGTGCAAGCTTAAAAGCTAAAAATGAAATACTACCTACAAATCAGAAAAGGTTTAAATGCCTATTTATGTATTATTGTTCAACATGTAAGCAACAAGTTGCCTTGATTCTAAGCCAATTGTGGATCTCAGTGCATGGTCAGGAGCTCCCATTTCTACAAGTACGCTTGAATTCCATCACTTTCCTCCTTGGTAACATTCCATATTTCACTTTGTCAGCCATTGAGATACCCAACCCAACAGTGGGGACCCAGGTTGGTCCTTATACGAAAGCAAGATTTCACTGGGAGGTGAATTCTGGTTCATTGATTTCCTAGATACTCTTGCCTGCTGGGAAATTCTTTTGCCTTCAGAACAAAAAGTGTTCACAACTGTGACCGGTTAGAGGAATTCCTAGACGCCTTCAGTTATCAGATGGGTGAGCCCTGCTGGGAATGGATGGAGTCAGGTGAAGATCTGAGCGCAGTCTTAAGGGGAGGAATCGCTGGCGGGGGGTGGTCTCCTGGTTGAGGCCTCCATCCTTGGGTCTGTGTTGGGGCAGGCTCTGGTGTTCTGGCAGTTTGTCTCACAGCTCTGATACGGGCAAGTCCAAAGAGCCCGTGCACTGACCTTCGTTTCTGCTCTTCCCTCCAGCTGTTGTCTGGCCAGGAGGGTAGAGAGGGGGATGGTTGGAGGAGAGCCTCATTCATTTCCTTGTCGCCATATTTATTAGGCAGTTGCCACATGCCCGTGTTCTAAGTGGCGGGCGTTTGGTGCTTTACCCAGCACCTTTGTTCCCTGTCCTCACTGATGTTCTGTTATAACAGAGAGGGAGCGGGGAGGAGAGAAAAGGCATGGGCAGGGCAAAGCAAGAAACTCACCCCTTTCAGGCTTCTGGTGCCGTTGTACCCAGAACCCGCTCAGGGGACAACTGCTACGACCCTCTCCTTTCCGTGTAACTTGACTTTGTCCCTGCTTTCTGGCTTTGAGATGAAGACTGGTTTTTTAATTGGATTCTGCACATTACTTCCTTAGAACTGCCTAGTGTAAGCGGTTTAAGCAGTTTCACACTGGGTTTTATTTCATTAGTGATACTGTGTTTGGATTATAATTCTCAAAAACTGATAATATGTTAATTTTCTGCAAGCCAAAAGGATGAGAACCCTACTGTGTGTGTGTTGAGCCTACTGTGCTTTGACAGGAGGTTCTGAGCGCCTAGGGATTTCTCGTCCTATTCTTAAAAACAAGCAAACAAACAAAAAACAGACAAGATGTACCTTGAAAAGATTTGCAGTCAATAAATGTTAAGTTCACTTGCCATTTTCTTCCCTGTTTGGAGACCCTCGTGGAAACCGTGGTAAAGTCCTGCTTTGGACAGGTAATGCCAGCATACTGCCAGGGTGAGCATGATCATATATCTTTTGCATACTGAAGAATAAGGTTTTTTTAATATGTTGGTACCATCTATCAGAGGGAAAAGTCACATGGAAAATATAAAAATGGTACAGTATAATTACTTTCATTAAGGATATTCCTTTATAGCAATATGAGCGTAATTTGAGTTAATATGCAGTAGTATATGGGAGGTTGCACGATTGAAAATATTGTGTCAACATAGAATCTGCTATTTTTTTTTATATCACTGACAGTAGAGCCAGATGACTTTGATGCAAAATGGGGTCATCAGGTCCTAAAATTTTGAACTGGAGAGATCTTTAATTTTCAGCTGGAGATGGCGGTGGGGGAGTTGTCTTTAAATGAGAAAAATTAGTAACATGTAGTGGAGGTTCTGAGCGCCTAGGGATTTCTCGTCCTATTCTTAAAAACAAGCAAACAAACAAAAAACAGACAAGATGTACCTTGAAAAGATTTGCAGTCAATAAATGTTAAGTTCACTTGCCATTTTCTTCCCTGTTTGGAGACCCTCGTGGAAACCGTGGTAAAGTCCTGCTTTGGACAGGTAATGCCAGCATACTGCCAGGGTGAGCATGATCATATATCTTTTGCATACTGAAGAATAAGGTTTTTTTAATATGTTGGTACCATCTATCAGAGGGAAAAGTCACATGGAAAATATAAAAATGGTACAGTATAATTACTTTCATTAAGGATATTCCTTTATAGCAATATGAGCGTAATTTGAGTTAATATGCAGTAGTATATGGGAGGTTGCACGATTGAAAATATTGTGTCAACATAGAATCTGCTATTTTTTTTTATATCACTGACAGTAGAGCCAGATGACTTTGATGCAAAATGGGGTCATCAGGTCCTAAAATTTTGAACTGGAGAGATCTTTAATTTTCAGCTGGAGATGGCGGTGGGGGAGTTGTCTTTAAATGAGAAAAATTAGTAACATGTAGCTTGTTGTCAAAGACTAGAACGGGTAGCTTCTGACCTCCATACTCTCCCTACCTGCCGCGGGTAGGGGCAGGAGACTGGACTTTTATCAGACTTTTCTCACTCCACTGGCTAAGGAAGCTCTTGGCAAAGAACCCCTCCAGTTTGCACTTAATTAAGACAAAGCCATTTCTCTCTACTCTGCACAGTTGATGCTTACTGTCTCTGCCGCATTGAAATTCAGCATTGTTTCCCCATTTTTTCCCTCCTGTTTTGTGCTTTTATTTACAAATCAAAGGGTCTTCAGTGTTATTAGGGTTGAATTTCTGGATCTTGTTTATTTAGTTCTCCAAATTGAGCAGGGTCTGTGGATTTGCCCTGAGGTTTTCCTTTTAGGTGAAAATATACTAAGAGTCAGAGAAGAAACTGTCAGTTCATTGTGGTTGAACTGGACTTGCTGAAATATATTCCTTCAAGTCCTAAAAAGTGTGAACTTGTGGATTCATTATCTGTTCACTGCAGCCCCAAAGAAGTAAAGGTTTTCCTTCCCCTAACTACTATTTTGGGGTTACTTACTTAGCTTTTCTCTGACTTCCTCATTTCCCATTTCCTTCCACTCACTCACATCTTGGCCATTTTGTCTATAGAAGGGATGGAGTACTCGGTCCTCTAGAGATGATTAATTTTTAAAATTTAATTATGATGACATATACAAACACAAAAGTGACCACCTACCCTTTTTAAGTGTACAGATCAATGACTCTAAGTACATTCAGACTGTTATACAAGTGTCATCACCAAGCATCAGCAGAACTCTTTCATCCTTCCAAATGGAGTCTCTTATACCCATGAATCAGTAGCTCCCATCTTCCTCTCCTTCGGCCCTGGCACCCTGGCACCCTTCTCCTTTCTGGGTCTGTGAATTTGGTTACTCTAGTGATGAGGGCTGGATGTGAAGGCACTTCTTGGTGTGGAATCTGCTGGGCTTCTCTGTACAGGTGTAGCCCACTTGATGCCAGCGCCGAGTGAGGCCCTATCTTTCTTATTCTGTCCCATCTCTGCCCGCAGCCCAGCCCGCTCTGTGATCCTAACCAGGCCGCCAGCCTACCCCTGTGGCAGGTGAAGACAGCTCTGACCCTGTGACTGTCCCGCACCACCCCCTCCCTTATGGATGGAGCGTCCCAAGTCTTGAGACAGTCTCTTCATGTTTCTGCATCCTCCACCTCTCCCCCAGCCCCTGGCACAGAGGACAGGGCCAGAATCAAGGCCAAGAGCTTTGGGGGTAAATGACGGAAGCAGACACAAGTGTTCAAAGAGGCCGTCTGGTTCAGGTTCCTTCCGCTCCGCTGTCCTGGACTGATCCTGTGCTATCTCGCTGAGTAATGAGAGGTTGCCTTTCTCCGCTGACATGACATTCAAAGGTACAGTCTGTCCGAGCGAGTGAGGGGAAGGGGAGCTGTCGGCAGGAAGCGGGCAGTGCTGGAGCCGCAGTGTCTCAGAATGACGGTCTCTCGTGTGAGCCTCGTGGCTTATCTTTCCTTCACTGGGTTTCCTTCAGTTATTTCCTCAATTTGATGCAGAACTTGGTGCCTTTTCAATTAAAACCTCTTGAAGTAAATAAACCTTTGGGAGGACAGTCTACATCTTGGGATGTTCGGCTTTTCTGCTGCAAAGCCTCCATCAGAGGCTGAGCCGTGTGGCGCTTGGCCTCTGGGCAGCCGTTATGGGGAGGATATCTGACACACTCTTGATTTCAAGGAGGTTCTGTCTGGGAGACGCTATTCGAATAGCACTGGGCGGTGTT
This sequence comes from Madoqua kirkii, assembly GCA_006408675.1. Taxonomy (NCBI): domain Eukaryota; kingdom Metazoa; phylum Chordata; class Mammalia; order Artiodactyla; family Bovidae; genus Madoqua; species Madoqua kirkii. Next base: position 9,769 of record SJYC01077668.1, on the reverse strand, counting down.
TTTGTCTTTGCCGTCTTGAGCCGTGAGTGGAGGGGGGAGGTCGCTGTCTCTGAGCTTCCAGGAGCAGCACAGGGAGCTACAGATGTCGAATTCTATACATGCTGATGTTTCCAGCCTTTATTTTTAATCAAAAATTGTGCTTACAAACAGCCTGTTGAAAAGTACTTGTGTAATTAGCTTAATAAATCATCTTTCTGTCACTGGTCTCCCTATATCCCTGAAAAAGACACACAGTCCCTGAGTCAGCACAGTTTGCCTTTTTTTCACCATAAGCTTTTAGGAACTACCGATGTATTCTGCATACCCACAAATTCTGGGGCTGTGAAATTTGAATATCTTTTTTTCTTTTTTTTTAATTGAATGATAGTTGATATGCAATATTATCTAAGTTACAGATGTATGCTATAGTGATTCACAGTCTACAAAATTATACTACATTTATAGTTAGTATAAAACGCTGGATGTTGATATGTTCCCCGTATTGTGCAGTGGATTCTTTGCTGCTGATTTTAGCTAATAGCTTGTGCATCTCAGCCCTCAGCCCCTGTCCTGCCCTCCGCTCTTCCTCTCCCCTCTGGAAACCGCTAGTTTGTTCTCTGTATCTGGGAACCTGCTTCTTTTTAGTTATTCAGGAGCTCTTTTCAAGCATTTCTTCCTTTTCTGTACCCAAGGTTTAAAGATTCTTTAAGTGAGAGTGTGTCAAATTGACCTCAGAATAAACTTCATTGGGTTTGACTGGCAACCCACGCAAAGTTCATTTTGTTAACCTTTTTGATTATAAATCCTCACGTAATAAACATGTTTTCTTGGCAGATGAATTTTATAGTTTCTCTAGGTAGAGATCCACCTTTTTTGCTATTGCCTTTTCTCCTGTTTTGAAAACTTACCTTGGTAATTTAAAGTAGACTCACAGAAGAGTTGTCTCAATCATACAGCGTGTCCACCTGTAGCTGCCGCCCGATCTCCCCCAGTGTTAGCATCTTACGGAATGTGGTACGTGTCACAGCTAAGCAGTCAGACCTGAAAACCACTGTGAAATCACGAAGTGGTTTGATTTTTCATTTTAACGATCAGAACAAAAATAGAAACTATGGAAACCTGCGTCTTGTGAGGATATTTTGAAAGAAAGTGGCTTAGGACTACTTACAAAAGCTAGCCATTAAATTCTGGGTGCTTATTGTATAGAAACTAAGAATCAGTTAGTCTTATCAAAATCACCTTTTAATGCCCTTGCTAATTTTAACCCACAGTTTTTTTGAGCCTGATAATTACAGTTTGCTAATGTACTTTAATTCCTACTTATTTAATACCTATTCTTCTTCTCTTCGTGTTTAATTCCTTTTATTCTTCAGCAAGGAACCGGTAGAATGGACCAAGCATTGTATACAAGCTCCCAGGGAGCTCTGAGCTTGTGGGAGAGTGATGTGTGTCTATAGAGCCCTGGGTCTTTAATGACACTGGTCCATTTTCCTTAGCCCCTCCCTCCCCTTCTTGTTTTATACCCAGAGAAACCAGGAAATATTAACTGACAGTGAAAATCAAGGTGGCACCCATGTTTCTTGGTTCACCCCAGGGTGGAAGGATGAAGCTCAATGATGCCAAGAAGTGCTGTTGAGTGGCAAATGAGCTACTGTAGTCTTCTGAGAATCCCACCGCCTGAAGCTTGCTTTCTGCTACTTATCTTATCAAAATGACTGGGAGACTCAAAGTAAGATACTGACGTTTTCTTGACTATGTGTTCATAGCTATGCTTTGGGCTCACATGTGCCTTCCTAAAATTTTTTTATTTCCTTTCTGTCCCTGAAAAATCAGGTTTTTTGATAAGCCATCAATTATTTAATAAAAAATATCCTGTCTTAATTCTATCCAAAGACAACTTTTTACCATGTTTTTTAGGATAGAGAATGGCTATTAAAAAACACTAATGTTTTAAAATGCATGTAATTTTTCTACAATAAACTATGGCTTAAATTTTTTGTAATGAAGAATTTCAAGGAAAAATAGATGAGAATTTGATGCAGGATTTTGGGAAAAGAGCAAGAAGAAGTGTATATGATATTTAAAAAAATCACTAAAACCAAAATAGAAAGTTCAGATATATTTTATTGAACCTGAATATGTTAGCTGGTCTGTTGGAATAAGAAAAAAGTTATATGTAGCCATTAGGCTAGAAGTATCAGAAAGATTACTATACATACTCTTGTAATCTATTTATGAGTAAGTTACTTTATATAAGGGGCTTCCTCAGTGGCTCAGTTAAGTAAAAAAATCTGCCTGCAGTGCAAGAATTGCAGGAGACCTGGATTCGATCCCTGGGTCAGGAAGACTCCTTAGAGTGGGTCATGGCAACTCACTCCAGTACTCTTGCCGAGAGAATCCCATAGACAGAGGAGCCTGTTGGGCTGCAGTCCATAAGGTTGCAAAGAGTTGGACAGAACTGAAGCAACTTAGCATGCACGTGCTTTATAGGCGTAAAATCTATGTTTACAAAATAGTTCCCAAAATTCACATTTTCCACCAATTAACTCTGTTCTCTCTCTGCCAGTAAGTCTGAATTAGAGAGGCTTGGGAGTCACATGTTGTGTCAAAAATATACAAAGTAATTGATGGGAACAAGAATTGTAATTTGTTAGCAGACTCTTCATAATTGAATTTTCTAAGTACTAAACTGACTTTTAAAAATAATAGAATATTTTATTGGTAAAGACAGGAAAGGAGTGAGTTGTAGTCAGTTAAGTAAAGAGTTGCTCCTCCTTACTCCATCAGTGGAACAGGCAAGAGAGGGCTGTATCAGAGATGTCCCTGAAGAGGACAGGTGAGCACATGGTGAGCCCTCTGCTGGGAATCGCGACATTTTCTCTGACCACCATTCTTTCCTTTTAGATCCCAGGGACCCAAGACAGGGTGCAGCCCAGCCTGTCCTTTTCTCTGTTTATTCTGTTCACCATCTTATGTTGATCCAGACCGCCGGCAACCAAATGCAGGGCTTAATCAGTTTTGTCTAATTAACTACAATTAGACTGAAGAATTTCTCTCCAAGGAGTGGGGGTTTGGAAGAATTAGGAGACGTTACCCTTTCGAGTTCTAGCTGTTCGATATAAGCTTAGACAATAATAAGCTGCTGCAAAAGTACTTTTCTCACTATTTCTCTCTGTAATTGCCACAGAAGGAATGGCATTCCTACACACAAGGGTGCGAAGAGAAAGCCAGATAAAACCTGTCATCCGTAAGAAGTAGTTAACACAGTATGCACCTTCCCACATGAGCTCCAAAACTATTAAGTGTTTTGAAGTTTTCCTAATAGGAAGCTAGCTTTCCCCATGATATTGATGGTACTTGTGGACTGAGGTAGGATCTAATTTGAATAACTATGTCTTAGACACAGGAATGGAGAAGGAAATGGGAATCCACGCCAGTATTCTTGCCTGGAGAATCCCATGGACAGAGGAGCCTGACGGGCTACAGTCAGGGGGTTGCAAGAGTCAGATACAACTTAGCGAGTAGATCATCAGACAACAGAAACTTGGAGGCAAATAAAGTTGAGCATTGAGGTCCCCGTCTGTCTTTGCTTCTGTCTTACTTTCTGCCCGCTTTGATCAGCTCCCTTAAAGGGGCTTGTGGGCTCCCGGCTCCCAGATTCTTGGTACCTTCCCCATGGTGATTAGGGAGCACAAATCTGCCTGGACTGAGTTTCCTCTGCTTCTTTCCCCACATCTGCTGGGCAGGGGACCCTGTTCTGTTCCCCACCGGTGTCACCCTATCCTGATTCTGCTGCGCTCATACACAGCTCTCTTTAGTTAACACAGTATGCACCTTCCCACATGAGCTCCAAAACTATTAAGTGTTTTGAAGTTTTCCTAATAGGAAGCTAGCTTTCCCCATGATATTGATGGTACTTGTGGACTGAGGTAGGATCTAATTTGAATAACTATGTCTTAGACACAGGAATGGAGAAGGAAATGGGAATCCACGCCAGTATTCTTGCCTGGAGAATCCCATGGACAGAGGAGCCTGACGGGCTACAGTCAGGGGGTTGCAAGAGTCAGATACAACTTAGCGACTAGATCATCAGACAACAGAAACTTGGAGGCAAATAAAGTTGAGCATTGAGGTCCCCGTCTGTCTTTGCTTCTGTCTTACTTTCTGCCCGCTTTGATCAGCTCCCTTAAAGGGGCTTGTGGGCTCCCGGCTCCCAGATTCTTGGTACCTTCCCCATGGTGATTAGGGAGCACAAATCTGCCTGGACTGAGTTTCCTCTGCTTCTTTCCCCACATCTGCTGGGCAGGGGACCCTGTTCTGTTCCCCACCGGTGTCACCCTATCCTGATTCTGCTGCGCTCATACACAGCTCTCTCCAATGGGGCTTTTCTCCCCAGACACAGGGTCAGGCACCCGTGGCTTATTCCCATTCATTTTCCGAACCCCAGTGAAGGACCTGGCCTGCAGCAAGTGATGATGCATGCACCTGTTGACGAGTGAATGGATACAGCCAGCTAGCCTTGGGCGGCTCTTCTTGACTCCTTCCTCACCAATCAGCTCTCCAGCGCTCTTCGAACAACACACTTGTAAAGATGGCCCTGTCCAGCCTCTCCTTTATCTTTTGCACTTGCCTTAATCTTTGACCCCATTGCTCCAGAGCTTCTACCCTGGATACCGTCTCTTCAGGGTCAGGGTAGCACAGATGCTAAGTGCAGACTCTGGGCCATTGCAAGGACTCCTGAAAGCAGGCGGAAGGTGATTGAGACTAATGAACACGTGTTGAAAAGTAGTTATGTATTTGGCGGCATCAGGTCTTAGACATGCCAGATCTTACTTTATGGCCCACGGATTCTCTAGTTCCCCGGGCTTAGCTGCTCTGTGATGTGTGGGAACCTAGGGCCCAGACCAGGGGTCGAACCCACCTCCCCTGCTTTGTAAGGCAAATTCTGGACCACCAGAGAAGGCCCTGACCAACACATTTTGCAAGTAGTGTTCCTAAGGCCTCTGTTTTGTATCCTCAAACTTGCTCCAAACACCCATCTGACGAGCAGGAAGCAGACACAAAATAGGTGTGAGATGGGCTTGATGTCCTCTGCTGGCTGCTTTCTGAGCTATCTGCCTGCAGCCCCTGAAATGCTTGACTGCAGTGGATGGTCTGGACACTTTACCCCGACCCTGGCCCTCACAGAAATGACCCTACTCTTCCTGGACTGAAATGCCGCCTGCTGGTTAGAAAAGGCTTCCTCCCTAGCAGTTACAAAGGGCAGATGGTGCGTAGAAAGGGACGGGTCCACAGTGATGTCCAAGCCCCCGCCTGCCTCCTCCGCCGCTCAGGGTTCCAGGTAGTAAGAATCTCACACTTTCTTCCCTGCCGGGAGAATCGGAATGAGCCTCCTTTAATCTGTGACTCTCCCATTCAGGCACCGACAGTGAGATTTCACTGTGGCTCAGACACACTCAGATCTGGAAGCCAGCCTTAAAGCCCCTCCCAGTAGCATGTGACAAGGTGTGACTCTCCAAGTGTTGCATAAACCTGTTGTGTTGGGGGTTCCTGAAAGTGAAAGTGAATGTTGCTTAGTTGTGTCTGACTCTTTGCAACCCGATAGAGTCCTCCAGGCCTGGATTCTTTACCGCTGAGCCACTGGGGGAGAAAATTATTTCATAGCTGTAGGCTGCAGTCCATGGGGTTCGCTAAGAGTCAGACACGACTGAGCGACTTCACTTTCACTTTTCACTTTCATGCATTGGAGAAGGAAATGGCAACCCATTCCAGTGTTCTTGCCTGGAGAATTCCAGGGACGGGGGAGCCTGGTGGGCTGCTGTATATGGGGTCGCACAGAGTCGGACACGACTGAAGCGACTTATCAGCAGCAGTAGCAAGGGCTTATTAAATACGCCAAGAAACGTTAACTGTATAAATACCTAGCAAAATTTTTTCAGAATTTTACTGAAGCCATTAGCATCTCAAAATAATAAATAAATCTGTTCTTTTTCTCTGTCCGATTTTAGAGATCTCTTTTATCACACATATTTCTTCGTATGTTATTAAATTTCTCTGTTCTTTCAAAGCACACTTTTTTTTTTAACAGCAGTGATAGACACAGCCTGCTTGCATGTCCTCAGGGCTTCAATACATTCTTCTCTGTATTCTGTTTTCTATGAAGATAATTTTAATGTTTGAAAAAGAGCCACAGTTTCTCTGGCCCAGTTTTCATACAAATGGATTATGCTCGCAGGTTATAGAGGGAGGGGACATGAAACATTTGACTGCAGGACACCCCCATGTCCTGATGAAAGGTGTCCGGGGAACCCTGCAGAGAGGTCTGTCTGAGTCACAGGTCCCGAGGTGACGGAAAGACCTTCTCTTGTCTGCGGGGCAGGGAGCGGCACTGTGCACGCTGCAGAATGGTCTCTCCAACACTCTGCTGCTGCTGCTGCTAAGTCGCTTCAGTCGTGTCCGACTCTGTGCAACCCCATAGACGGCAGTCCACCAGGCTCCCCCGTCCCTGGGATTCTCCAGGCAAGAACACTGGAGTGGATTGCCATTTCCTTCTCCAATGCGTGAAAGTGAAGTCGCTCAGTCATGTCTCTTAGCGACCCCGTGGACTGCAGCCCACCAGGCTCCTCCATCCACGGGATTTTCCAGGCAAGAGTACTGGAGTGGGGTGCCATCGCCTTCTCCACTCCAACACTCTACAAAGTCTCTCAGCAAAATGAGGCTGTCTGCTTCCCCGTTTGGCTGGGTGATGTGGCTGCCCTGTGATCGCTGGCGGCTACCCCGGGGCATTTGTGCTTGGTTTTGGTCTTGGCCCTGTGTTTTGGTCGAAGCTTCTAACGGTCTGACATGGCTCATGTGGGCTGGAAGCCATGGGCTGCACCTGTGTGCACCTGTTGCTGCCCAGTGGGCAGGAGAAGAGGGGGACAGAGGATGAGGTGGTTGGGTGGCATCACCAACTCAATGGACATGAGTTTTACACTCCGGGTGGTAGTGAAAGCAGGGAAGCCTGGCGTGCTGCAGTCCATGAGCAAAGAGTCGGCTCTGACTTAGTGACTGAACAACAGTAACAACAGCAAAACAGACTCCCACACCACGTCTTCCAGCAGGGCCCTGGGCTTTCGCTGCCTGCGCAAAAGTGCACAAGCTTCCCGCATATCCGGCTGCCGTTAGTGATGCGGTGTCCATTCCAATGACCCGGCAGCTTTGCCTTAAGACTCCTCTGTTTTTCTTTGTTGGTTTTTCTCTCCAGGGCAACGTTTAAATCTGCACTGAATATGCTAACTTGGAGACAGAGCTCTCTTGAGGGAACGGGTAGACAATGAATCCCCAAGGTAGTTTCTCACATTCAGAGGTTCTCACAGCAAACGTCACTGCAGACACACTTTGCGGACAGGGGTGTGGTACTTTGCTGTTGTTGTTCAATCCCTAAGTCGTGTCCAACTCTTTGCCATCCCATCGACTGCAGCAAGCCAGGCTTCCTTGTCCTTCACCATCTCCAGGAGTTTGATCAAACTCATGTCCATTGAATTGGTGATGCCATCCAACCATCTCATCCTCTAGTGCCCTCTTGTTCTTTTGCCTGCAATCTTTGCCAGCATCATCGTTTCCAGTCAGTCAGCTCTTCAAATCAGGTGAACAAAGGATTGGAGTTTCAGCTTCAGCATCAGTCCTTTCAATGAATATTCAGGATTGATTTCCATTAGGATTGACTGGTTTGATCTCCTTGCAGTCCAAGGGACTCTCAGGAGTCTTCTCTAGCACCACAGTTCTACTAGGTACCAAAAAATTCTGGTAGTATTGTCAACGAATTAAGACATGCATTTCAAGTGAATTGTCAAAAATACTTTGGTTCATGAATTCCTTTAGAGAAGTTTCATTTAGCAGTAGGTTTAGGGATCTTTGAGACTTCCCTCGTGGCTCAGATGGTAAAGCGTCTTGCTTACAACGCAGAAGACCTGGTTTTAATCTCTGGGTTGGGAAGATCCTCTGGAGAAGAAAATGGCAACCCACTTCAGTACTCTTGCCTAGAAAATCCCATCGACAGAGGAGCCTGGCAGGCTACAGTCCGCTGGGTCCCAAATAGTTGGACACGACTGAGTGACTTCACTTCACTTTAGGGATCTTTGAGAAGACTAGAAAGAAATCGATAATTTCATCAGAAGTACATTCTCTCTTTAATTGATAGAATCAGTCTTTCCTTATTTCACATTACAGTCTTTGCTGAACTAATTTCCCTTTTACTTGTTTACATTTGGCCTTCTTTTCTTTTGGACTTCCCTGGTGGCTCACACGGTAACAGCATCTGCCTACAATGTGGGAGACCCGAGTTTGATCCCTAGGTTGAACCGGAAGATCCCCTGGAGAAGCAAATGGCAACCCACTCCAGTACTCTTACCTAGAAAATCCCATGGATGGAGAAGCCTGTCAGGCTACAGTCCATGGAGTCACAAAGAATCAGACACGACTGAGTGACTTCACTTTCACTTTCTTTTCTTTTACTTTATTATATATTTTAAAAATGAGAGCAGAAAGGGCCTTCAGTCCACCTTTGTCAAAGTGTTTATCGCTCTTTTCTAGTCATTAGAGCTCAGTTGGTGAGTGAAACAGTGATCCCTGCCCTTGTGGGGTCTACATTCCAGGGGGGAGAGTTGATGAGCAATGTTTCTAGTAAGTAGGAGATTGTGGGACTGTGTATGGAGGCGGCTTGTGCAGGAGTGTGGGTTTAAGATGATGGGGTGTGTTCGGGCCTGGGAAAGGTTCCGACTTTAAATGGGATGGAGCAGGCTCAGCACTGGGGAGGTAGTCTCGGAGCCAGGCTCTGCAGGAGAAGAGAGTGGGAGTCAGGCAGTCTTCCTGGAGAGGGCCCTTCGTCAGAGGACACAAGAGGTCTTCTAAGGGAGAAGCTGGGTGAGTTCTAGGACCCCCATGGAGAGTGTGATGGAGGCTTTGAGGTTATATTAGGTTCTAGGGCTGCCATAACGAAAGCCGTAGAATGGGTGGCTTACACAGCCAAAATTCGTCCCTTATGGTTCCGCAGGGCAGAAGTCCAAGATCCAGGTGTCCTGCTGAGTTTGCTTCTCCTGACATCTCTCCCTTTGGCTGTAGATGGCCACCTTCTTACTCCGTCTTCACATGGTCCTCCCACTCTGTGTGTCTGAGTCTGAATCTGTAAGGGACGCTGGTCATAGTGAATGAGGGTGCATCTTAATGACCCTACTTAACCTAGCCTTAATTGTCACTTTCAAGACCCTGTCTTCAAATACATTTACATTCTGAGGTTCTGGGGGCCTTAGGACCTCACCATATGGATCTGGAGTGGGGATAAGAGTCAGATCATACCAGAGATGGAGTCAGAGAGGTACTGGGGAGGGGCAGGGCAGCTTTTAGTGGCCTTGTGGACCCAGTCATTGCTCTACATTAGCCATTTTTACTTGGGATGATTGTGTTACCCAAATAATGGTGATTTTCCTTCCAGAATTCCCATGGAGTTGTGTGCAGTTTCCAGTTCTTTCACATACCTCTTATTGATCATGCTTCCCTTTAACTGATCAGCCTAGAGTTCAGCTTTTTGCCCCTTCATGACACCAAAACTGCCAACTTACATTCAAAACTAGTGGGCTTCATTATGCGTGTATAACAATTTTTGTTGCGATAGGAACTAGGAGCATTACAGCTTGCACGCTTTTAACTGTGTAGCCAGATAATTAGCTTGTGAAAAACATACTCAGTTTTGCAAATAAGTGGTGATTCTGCAAAATAATTAAAATTAGTCATTATAGTGTTCTTGCCTGGA
>SJYC01077667.1:0-88024 GCA_006408675.1 Madoqua kirkii | reverse complement strand
CCTTTTATTGCTGAGCCCTATTCCACCATTTGGATGTCTTTTGTTTGTTGATCCATTTTTCAGGTAATAGACATATAAGGTGATGTTTGGCATTTAAGACAAAGACTGTCTGTAACCATTTCTGTAGAGGTCTTTGTGTGGATGTATGTTTTCCTTTCTCTTGCGTGAGTCCTTAGAAGCAGGATGATTGGGCCCCATGGTCAGTATATGATGGAATGTACAAGAAACTGCCAGACGTTGCCAAAATGTCTGTGCCCTTTTGCCTTCAGACCAGCAATGTAGGACAATGTCAGTTGTCCTTGTATGTTTCATGTGTTTTGCATCCCAAGAAATACATACCTAAACCAAGGCTGGAAAGGTTTTTCCTCCTGTTTTCTCCTAGAATCTCTGCTGTTTGGAGGTTTTGTGTCTATGCTGCATCTTATGCTGACTTCGGTATATGGTGTAGGGTATAGGTCACCATAGCTTCTTCCACGTGTCCCTCCTTTTTCTTTCTGCCTTTTCATATGTGTCTCATTGTATCACTTGAAAAGACCATTTGTTAAAAGCATTATACTTTTCATTAAATTTTCTTGGCACTTTTGTTGACAATCCGTTAACCGTGTGTGTGTGGTCAGGTTTTTTCATCTATGGGTCTGTCCTCTCACCAGTACCATAGTCTTAATATCTGTCGTTTTGTAATAAGTCTTAAAATGAGAGAGTGGTGTGTCCTTTAACATCGTCCAAAGTTTCTTTGGCTGTTTCACGTTATTTGCTTTTCCACACAAAGTTTAGAATTAGATTGTTAATTTGTACAGTACCTTCTTGCTGACTGTAGATCACTTGGCATCTTAACTATATTGATTCTTCCAGACCCTGAACATAAATATATCTCCAGGTTTTTTTTTTTTTAAGCATGCTTGGCCTCTGTTATGAATGTCTCCTGACTTTATATACATAATTTGTGACTTAAAGTATTCTTGTAGTGTCCGTCATCATGATCCCCACCATCATAACCAGCGTTTGTGTATGTAGCCAGACACTGGGCTAATATCCTTACATCAATAAGCAATTTAAATCTTCTGAGAATTCTGGATTTTAAAGTTCCTGTCCCCACTTTACAGATGAGGAAACTGAGGCTCAAAGAGCTTAAATAGCCTGTTCTACTTTATATAGCATACTTGATCTGGGTCAAGTGATTATTATAAACTGTCTCCCTCAAGCCTTTTAGTCTTGTCTCGTAAGCTAATTTTCTATCATCTACCTGTAAACCTTTACCGTAGAAAGAAAAGTATTGTAAAATAATGAAAGGAATGTACGTGATATTAAGATCTGTATTTCGTATGGAGACGGGATATCTTTACTCTTCTTACTGTCACTGAAGAGTCTTTTGTCAAGGCCAGCAAACAGTTCTTCAGTGAACAGGCCAAGTCAATTAATCATTCTTGCATTGAAGAATGCACGTGTCGGAGCTTTATATACAAAAGCATTAAAACTCTCCATTCACTTACATTTTTGCTCCTCAAACAGTTTCCCAAGTGCATATTTCTGAGTTGGGAAGCTTGACTCCTCCTCTCTGCCTTCCCTAAATGTCTTAAAATAGCTAAGTTGTTGCTTGTTTTCCTGTTGTTATGTTCAGTAATAATTCCTGTGATTGGGAGGGAATTCTTAGCCTTCCCCTGCCAGTCTGCAGGAGCTGCCTTTCGTGACATTTGTGGCCCTTGTGTCTTAACGAACTGTCATGTCCACCTTCTCCAGTAGTCTGTGAGTAGACGCTGTCTCCCCTTAGCTTTTTATTTTGGAGTTTTCATAGGTACGGACAGGTTGGAAAATTTTACAGTAAAACGTGAATACCTGTCAGCTAGATCCATTCTTTATTAACAGTCCGTCAGGTGGGCATTAACTCCGCCCTCTCTCCATGTGTATTTGTATATATCAAATGTCAATTTATTTTTTCACCAGAGGAAACGTCCCTCACGGACATGATGGCACGTTCGTCCCTCATTGTTTCTTGCGTCTCCTGAGAAAGTAATTCTGCTGCATAGTCAGCAATAATATGGCATCTACAAAACTTGACAGTTCTGTTGCGGTTTCCTCGTTGGCCCTCTTTCCTTCTTTAAGGGCACAGGCCAGTGGTCTCATCCCATGTCGCATAACCTGGATTTGTCTGCAGCCTCCGCGTCCGTTTCCCCCTCTTCACCCCTCCTCCACCTCCTCCTCCTTCTCCTTTAACTTGGGGTCTGAGCCCTGCCTCTTGCTCTTCTCATCTCCTAGGTGTGTGTCGGCCAACGCTCTCTATACTCTCACATATAAAAAGGAGTTAATTATCTTCCATACTTCCTTCCCCCATCTTAGGGTGAGGATGTTTTCCTCAAGCAATTATTCCATATTATCTCACATTTTTGGCACAGAATACCATCTCACGGAGGATGCATCCTCTCTGTTCCATCACATCCGGGGGCCACAGTCTGTAATGAGGAAGAACGTGGGGGTAATAGTTTCAGATTGAGTGTCTTCAACCCCAAGGACATTTATCTGAACCTTTTCAGTCCCCATTGAGAATCCTTTCTGGAATCAACCATTGCTTTAGGGGTTGGATTGGGTGGTTTCCTTATTTTCTGGTTCCGTCTACACGTTGTGATCTGTAGGGTGAGGTCTTAGCTTTGTCTCTCTTTCCAGCACTGCCTGCCTTGCCAGCACCCCTTGTCTGAGTACCAGTGTCGACTCCGGGACTTGCCACTCTGCGGTGATCCATCGCTCCTGTTCTCACTTCTGCCAGGACGGTCTCCTCCAGCATCCTTCTGGGTCCTCCTGACTTAGTCCTTTCGCCCCAGGCCCCCGGGTGTGCTCATCCTGGGGGCACTGAGTGTATCCACCTGGCCAAGCCCCCAGACTCTGTGTTGTCAACCCAGTGCCCACTCTCTGAGTGTCTGTTGAGTGTGTGCTTACTAATACTCGACAACATTTTGAATCTCCTCATCATTTCTGCCTTAGCTCCCCAGTTTCTTCTGGAAAGTTCCAAGTGGCCCCATCACCTCGGAATCTGAGGACCCTTTGATCTCCTCAGGGCTGTGAGGAAGGGGAGATGGGACAGGGATGCTGCCCCCTTGGGAGGTTTTCACGCCACGTGTGTTTTCTTGCACGCCTGCTCAGCGGGCACATTGCTCGGCAGCATTTCTCTCGGGTGCCACCCCGCTAGACGGAGTTCCACTTCCCCATAGTAGGAGGTTTTGGAAATAAACCCAAGGCACTTACTCAAAGAACTCTGAGGGCTTTCGTAGTCGCGAGCAGACACGCCGTTGGTGATGCATTGTGATACGCAGCGCTTGAGCCCTTATCTGCACACTGGAGATGTATATGCTTGTGTATAAATAACTGTTTCCTAAGAAATATCATCTTATAAATCAGATAGTCATTGCTTCTATTTTAAAACAATCTTATATTCCAAAATGGATGTTGTTCTCCTTATGATTCATTAGTTTTTTCTTTTTTTTTTTTTAGCATTCTGTATGTGACAGTTTTCTTCACATCAAGTCATCTAACCAATATAGATATATTGAATACAGCATCATTTTATGATTCATAGAGAGAAAGTTCATTTCATCCAGTAAAGAGTTTCAATTTTAATCTATAACTATGATGGCAAGAGTGTCCTTTATGGACAAAAGAGAGTTTAAAAATGTGTAGTAAATTGATCCCCCATCAAAGGCAAAATTTTATTAAGACTGAATTGCTCTTGTTTTTACTATGGTGTATTTACAGTTACTGTATATTGTGGGAGAAGATCTGAAAGCTCTCTAAGGTTCTGGTATTATCTGATTTACTGTTTATGAAAATAAATATAAATTTTTCTGTGGTAATCTGACTTATGTTAGCAGCAAATGAATTATATTAAGAAGTTCTACACAATATATGTATATTCCTCTTTATACCACTAAGTATAATTATATATATATAAAAGTTGATTGTAATTTATTTTTACTCTTCATAACAAATGTGAATACGTGTTTAATTTATTATGTGGAATAAGCAGCAAATAATTGTTATGGGTAATACAAGATCCAGAGAGTTCCTTTTGGTATATTTTTCCTATAAACATCTTCCTACAATTACTACCACTGTAAAGTTGAAATTGATTTTGTTTTAAAAATTAAATTTTTTTCTTCATCATGTCTGCAATGATATGAGCTATAGCATTCAATTTAAATTTAAGATGCAGGTTTAATTTGTTGCTGGTAGTTGAAAGGAGCTAATAGATGACATTAGTTTCATTTCTGAACCGTACTATTTTTAATTTGGTATGACATCTTCTTGCAAACATTCCTGACTCTATGGTCCTTTATAAATCAAGAGATCACAATAGTTTGGAAATTATATGAGTGAAAATTAACTGTACTTTGGATAGATGATTCATGGGACTGACTTTTCTTGAAATGAGAAAAGAAACAAGAGTGCCCCCAGTTTCACCATGGATTGCATTTTGTGGAAAGATGTAGTAGGTTCAAATGGTATGAGTGAATATTTATTTTTCCAATAACCTCAGTGTTAACAGCAGTGCCTGATTCAGCCTTTTTTTTCTGTGTTATGCTTAAGCACATATTTAATTACCAAGATGCTGAATGCTCTGCGGAGCACAGCCGTGACTTGTGTCTTCCGCCGCATCTCACGCGGGCGCTGTCTTCTCTTTGTCTCACACCGTTGCTCTCTCTGCAGTATCATTTCTTCCTTGTAACCCCCAACCCCATCCTAAAAGGGTGAAGTGATTTCCCACGATGTCAAAATACATGAATGAGAAAACCAAAGCAAAGGTGAGGAAAACTTCCTTGTATCTATTTCACAAATCTAAAGAGAAAGAATCATTTCACAAGGATCATAGAATTTGGAAGGAATTTTTCAAACGGGTTTACCATTTTAAATCTGAGGGTTTACAAGGGCTTGATTTGTCCTGAGCGTTAGATGACTCCTTCACCGTCCTCTGCATGATCAATTCCTAGTCCATGCTTGCAACTCTGTGCATTTCTTTCTTTCTTTCTGTATAATTTTTATTGATTTCGCTGTGCCGGGTCTTAACATCAGCATGCAGGACCTTTAGTTACAACACGTGGGATCTAGTTCCCTGACTTGGGAATGGACCCAGGCTCCCAGGATCGGGAGCTCGGAGTCTTAACCCCTGGACCTCTTCTTTTGTTCTCGAATGTTTGAGAATTATTGTTCTATCTGTAATATTCCTAAATCTCACACATGTGAGCCTTGATTGTGTTTGACCCACAGTGGGCCCTTTCATTTTGGATATGCTTGTCATTTTTGAATAATTATCTCACATTGTTTAGTTAATTAATTTATATTTAAGAATTTTTGACAGCTTTGTTGAGATCTAATTTTTATGCCATAAAATTCATCTATTTAATGTAAGAATATAAGGTTTTAACTATAGGCACTTGATCCACTTTAGAATATTGTCGTCACTCACAAAGGAAACCCATACCCAAAGGCAGTTGCTCTTCATTCTCTCCTTGAACTTAATTTTTCAAACGGGTTTACCATTTTAAATCTGAGGGTTTACAAGGGCTTGATTTGTCCTGAGCGTTAGATGACTCCTTCACCGTCCTCTGCATGATCAATTCCTAGTCCAGCTTGCAACTCTGTGCATTTCTTTCTTTCTTTCTGTATAATTTTTATTGATTTCGCTGTGCCGGGTCTTAACATCAGCATGCAGGACCTTTAGTTACAACACGTGGGATCTAGTTCCCTGACTTGGGAATGGACCCAGGCTCCCAGGATCGGGAGCTCGGAGTCTTAACCCCTGGACCTCTTCTTTTGTTCTCGAATGTTTGAGAATTATTGTTCTATCTGTAATATTCCTAAATCTCACACATGTGAGCCTTGATTGTGTTTGACCCACAGTGGGCCCTTTCATTTTGGATATGCTTGTCATTTTTGAATAATTATCTCACATTGTTTAGTTAATTAATTTATATTTAAGAATTTTTGACAGCTTTGTTGAGATCTAATTTTTATGCCATAAAATTCATCTATTTAATGTAAGAATATAAGGTTTTAACTATAGGCACTTGATCCACTTTAGAATATTGTCGTCACTCACAAAGGAAACCCATACCCAAAGGCAGTTGCTCTTCATTCTCTCCTTGAACTTACACCTCTTGGCAATCCCAAGTCTAACTTCATGTTTTTATGGGTTTGCTTGTCCTGGGTACTTTCTAGAATAAAATCAGGCAAAATACAGTCATCTGTGACTAACTTGTCAATTTCTGCAAAGCAGCTAGCTGGAATTTTGATAGGAATTGTGTTGAATCTGTACCTCAATTTGAGGAGTATACTCTTTTAATGGTAAGTCTATTCCGTGAACATGGGGTATTTTTCTATTTATTTAGGTCCTCTTTAATTTCTTTTAACAGTACCTTCTAGTTTTGGGGGTCCAAGTGTTATATAATCTTGTTAAATTTATTCTTAAGTTTGTTTTGATGCTTTAGTAAAAGGAATTTTCCCCTTGAATTTTATTTTCGGATTATTCATTGCTAGTGTTAGAAAAACAATTTAGTTTTGTAATTTGATCCTGTATCCTATAATCTGTGAAGTCATTTATTAGTTCTAATAATCCTTTAATGAGTCTTCTACCATTTTGTAAAGATACTTATGAAGGCTCCCCGTGTAGACGGGGTCCTCACGCTGTCAGAACCTTGATGGGAAGTTACTGGGCACTGTGTTAGGCTGGTCAGTTTCTCCAGAGAGGATTCTTCCAATTGCCTGTTCCAGTTTGCTATGGGGCTTAAGTGCGGACTGCTTATACTTGGTGCTTTGCTGGGAGCCGAGCTGAATAGAGCAGTGTGGGGACTTAAAATAATCGGCTTCCTATCACTGGACAGTCTCAGCCAAGTGGTCCTGCCCCACTGTCTCTTCTGTTTTGTCAGGAGGGTAAACACGTGGTTCCCTGCTGGGAGCCAGCCAGTCCCCTTAGAGGACGTGCTGGGGTGGACACATTGGCCAGGCTTTAAAGCCATCAGGGCTTTGGATTTCCAGTTGACACATAGCCTCGCTCTCTGAGTAACTGGCAGCTCCAGTTTCCGAGACTTTCCAGGACTCTCTGCCCAGAATCAACAGGATTCCTGATACATCCACTCCCTTCCTGCTTCCAGCACAGCCAGTAATCATCTCTGCATCCGCTCGTCAGCTTCCAGAATTCTCTCTTCTGTGGTTCTGTCTCTCTTCTTCTCTTGGTCTTTGTGCGTTTGTGAATTTTAGAGACATTATTGTCAGTTTAATGTGAGGAAACAGATGAGTTTGTGTTTACGGTTGTTTATAATTTGTTATGTGGATGCCCCCTATGTGTATTTTTCACAAACATCATCTCTACAGAGGTTTTGGAGGATGCTTTGGGCCACTGAACGATATGTTGAGATATTCTTTGTGTTATCTGTCTGGACTCTCTCTGTTTCTCTCTTAAATTCCCTTATAACAAATAGAACCTTTAAACATTTCACCATTGGCTTTCCCCCTTGAAAACAGAAATCCTTGCACTCTCTAGGGCTCCTTATCTGTCCAAGAACTTATCTGTATGGAGATTTATTTCGTATCACCCTTTGAAAAGAAATCAACCTGTATATTCACTGGAAGGAATGATGCTGAAGCTGAAGCTCCAATACTTTGGCCCCCTGATGTGAAGACCTGGGAAAGACTGAAGGCAAAAGAAGTGGGTGGCAGAAGATGAGATGGTTCGATAGCATCACTGACTCAATGGACATGAATTTGAGCCAACTCCAGGAGAGAGTGGACTGAGGATCCCGGCGTACTGCAGTCCCTGGGGTCACAGAGAGTCAGATATGACTTAGTGAGTCAACAGCAACAACAGTTGCTTTTGAAAGAGAGCACTCGACTCTCACCTACATTCCCTTTTCCAGATCCCAAGGCAATGGCACCCCACTCCAGTACTCTTGCCTGGAAAATCCCATGGACGGAGGAGCCTGGTGGGCTGCAGTCAACGGGGTCGCAAAGTGTCAGACAGTGAGCGACTTCACTTTCACTTTTCACTTTCATGCATTGGAGAAGGAAATGGCAACCCACTCCAGTGTTCTTGCCTGGAGAATCCGGAGGATGGAGGAGCCTGGTGGGCTGCCGTCTTTGGGGTTGCACAGAGTCGGACACGACTGAAGTGACTTAGCAGCAGCAGCAGCAGCAGCAGTCCTCATAATGTTGCCATACAATATTGATTCTTTGGCTGAAATGCTCCCCAGTATGGAAGTCATCTGGAATCCACCAAGTGATACCTCTTCCCACCTTTGCTACAATTCTTGCCCAGTGTCCTTTAGCAGTATCATTGGAGGATTACTTTTTCGTCAACTTTTGGGTGATTATGAAGTAGGTTTGTTTTCATTGATATATTTGAAATGAAATATATAAATGAGAATTCCTCTTCGAAGCACTTGCTTTCATGAAAACACATTTTAAAATTTTGACACGTCATCACTGGGCACCAAGAAGTGTAATCCCCGATATGAATAGTAGACTCTCCTTTTACTCGAGCCTGCTGCCTGCCCTCCAGACCACATGTCCTTGGAGCTCTGTCTGCAGCTCCACCAGCTTCTGTGGTTTGAGCTCCCCCAAATCCCTTGGCGTTTAGAGTACTTGGAAGAGACTTATAATTTCTGCCTGTGTTGCGGGCCCCATGCATGTGTGAGATCCAGGGGTGTATGGAGCGTTCTGGACTGTGGATGGGATTACCAAGAGCAATGTCAAACTTTATTCTCTGAGCCTCATGACACCGTCCTGATGTCTTTACATAAAAGAGGCGCCCCTTCACAGCTCAGGACTGTGAATACAAATCCTTGGGATTTTTCCTTCCAATTCATGTGCACAGTCTTGGACTCTAGACTAGGCAAAGATGGCAAAGATACCATTGACAAGAACTTGCCCTAAGTCATTGTTCTGCAGAATCTGCCCTTTGTTAGAAGCCTTTGCCTCTGTATCCCGCTGGGACTTTGCACTCACTTGCCTGCCACACAGTGTCCCCTCCTCCACCACCAGCGCTGCGTTCTGCCTGTCCTCCAGTCTGCCTGTCCACCTGCTTAGAGCCCTGGTGTTCCAGATTTAAAATGGGCTGGACAAGGGCCAGAAAGAAAATTTCAGGGGGGCACAGACGCAAGTTCAAGGCTTAAGGAGCAGTGACCTAGTCCACATGGGCAGAGGTAGCCCCATGAAAGAACTTTTGGAGACTAAGGGAACCCCTGAGGACACTAAGGGTCAGCGGGAGAAGGTGGAGATCTCAGCTGTCTTACCTAATGACTACCTTTTTTTAGAATTTATTTTTTAACTGGAGGAAAATTGCTTTACCACACTGTGCTGGTTTTTGCCATACCAAATGTGACTCAGCCATAAGTACACCTATGTGCCCTCCCACTTGGACCTCCCTCCACCCTCCCCAGAATGTCTGCCCCATCTCACCACTGGAGGTTGCACAGAGCTCCCTTTTCTACACAGCACATTCCACGCCCCCCATCTATTTTACATTTGGTGGGGTATGTATGTCAATACAACTCTCTCAGTTCTTGTCCCACCTTTTAAAATGCTAATGTATTTTCCAATTTTAAAAGTAATCAGGACTCATCCTCCCTCCCTCATCATATATGGTATCTTTTCTTTGGATTGTTTCTCCTTTTGATTTTTTCCTGTGTTATATTTTTTTGTTTTGCTGAAAACTATCAGTACCATGATTATGTCTGTTTTTTATCTTTTAGCATTTTCTTATGCTATTTAAAACAGTTCATATTTTCCTGGTTATTGTTTGATGGTTACATAATATTTCATCAAAAAACTATGGTATGTTTATGTGAATTAGCAAATGAAAAATGAACTTCAGGTAAACAACAAATCATTTTCGTAGTATATGAATGTCACGTGCAAAATTTCCAGTGCAATCTTTGGGACGTATTTTTCTGAGATTCAAATTGAGCTGGGCATCCTATATTTTCCCTTGCAATCTTACAAAATATTGTATTACTTATACAGTTCGCAGCTGTTGAACACTGAGATGTTTTCAGAGGTGCAATGGATGTCTTTGGGCATAAAATTTCTGATTCTGAATTACTTCCTTAGGTGGCTTGCGGGAAGTAGAATTACCCTGAGGAGATGAGTATTTTTTTCCAAGACTTTTTAAACCTATTGCCAAATCGCTTTTTGAAAAGGTTATAGCAATTCATGTTCCCACCAGTGGTGTCTAAGAGTGCTCATCCCTGTGCCCTTGCTAACATTATCATCACTTAAATACTCCTCTGCTATTTTGGCAGGCAAATAATGATGTACCATTTTCATCTCTGATTGCTAATGAAGTTCGCATTTTTTTGTTTATGAGGCTTCCATGTCTTGGTTTTTAAAAGTTCTCCCACCGCCTCCTGACTTCTCTGTCTGTATTCTGCATTGCTTTGAAATCATAAGGAATATGTCTTACTTTTATTTATTTGCTCATTTTTACTCAGCCACTGGGACTAGAACTCGACCCCCAGGCTCAGTTTCCAGGAGGAATTCTATACAGTCACCCCCAGCCTACCTGCCCACCCACCCAGTGTCTAAATTTAAAGCGTCCTATGCCTTCTAAATGCATTTCTAATAAATCAATGGCTGGGCATCGGATAGCAATTTTCTTCTGAGCCTGCAGGATAAGTTTTGTGTCACAGCTCACTCCCATTTATTGCTTTGAAATCATAAGGAATATGTCTTACTTTTATTTATTTGCTCATTTTTACTCAGCCACTGGGACTAGAACTCGACCCCCAGGCTCAGTTTCCAGGAGGAATTCTATACAGTCACCCCCAGCCTACCTGCCCACCCACCCAGTGTCTAAATTTAAAGCGTCCTATGCCTTCTAAATGCATTTCTAATAAATCAATGGCTGGGCATCGGATAGCAATTTTCTTCTGAGCCTGCAGGATAAGTTTTGTGTCACAGCTCACCCCCATTTCTGTTTCTGGTGTGTGATTGGTTTTAAATACAGCTTCCATAAATACCTGCTTTCCATCTACGCTTAGAAACCCACCACTCTGCTCCAGAGGGTTCCATTGAGTTCACGTGGGCAGTCATGCTCCTTGGTGTCCACCATGTTTCTTCTCTAAAGATGCTGGCCCCCTTGCATGGGACTCCGTTCTGAAGGAAAGAGGGGGCCTTTCTGTGAAATTTGACAGATATATTACCTCTTTTTCGGTGGGATCCAGAATTTCTGCTTAGAAAAGGACTGAAGTAGGTTTGCTTCCTCTAAGCAAGACTGAACTGTACAGATTGCTTTCTGTAACATCTCCTTAGGTTAAGTAGGGAACACATTGTACCTGCGGCCTTTTGACCTCTAACTCAGGGTGATGACCTCCCCTGTCCTCCAGTTAGTCCCCATGGCAGCTGGACAAGAGGCCGTTTGGCTGCCCTCTCTGTGATGTTCTCATGCAAACGCAAAGCTTCCGACCAGCCACTGAAGCCTTCCCAGGATTTGCTTTATGAAACTTGCCATGTTCTCTTCAGGTTTTCACTTTCTGTGGCATGTCAGTTCCCCCAGCCTCTGCCTTGCATGAATTTTTCAGCATTACGTGGCGGTCTGCTCCCTAAATCGAGCATGTCCATCACCCGTTTGAGGATCTGGCCAGATTCTGGATGTTCTATGTGTTTTTGTTATTTTTTCATGGATATTACTCCCTGCTCATGTTTTTTGCATTTTCAAGACTGCTCTGGGGTCTTCTTTCTACTTTGAACTTTATATTTAAAGTACAGTATGTGAGTCCTTTGCTCTGAATTATACACAGCTGTCTTTGTGATTTCAGTGGCTGTGATATGGGAGTCCTGATTCTTTAACCCCTTTAACCTGCAGAAAATTAATTTGAACCCCTGGCAGGTGAACCTTCTTGTTCTAGAAAAGCTCTTTGTCTGGGAGGGAGGCATCCAGGTCGTAGCCAGCTGGGTCAGGTGAGAACTATGGCCACCTTTTCCGTTTCCTCATGCTCTTCCCAACGTTCTCTAATGACTGCAGAAGTATGAGAAAGTGAATCTCTGTTTCAGGTTGGCCATTAGCAGTGACCTCAGATTTCTCAGAAAAATAATGAAAATGCATATCTGGATAACAGGAAAATTAGCCCAGCTCCTCAGCACCTACCTCATAGGCGGTATTCTGGGTCACGGCCGGGTTTCCTTATTTTCATTGAGAGGGGAGCACTTTTGTTCGTAATCTGGGAACAAGAAGAAAATCTGTGGTGTGATTGATGAGGCCATGTTTCTCGTGGCCCTGGCAGAGCGCTTGACACGTGGTAATCAATCAGCATGTAATGTGATGAAGACTGTTAGCCGAAACACGGCTTTCATCAAGAGTAAAGAAGATACAAAGGCAGCTTCTCTTGTGCTCAACAAGATGCTAAACACCTACATATTTCAAAAGTTCATCTTCATAAATGGATTATCTTGCCATTTTACAGATCATTCCTCCGGTGGAAAACAAGCACTCTTTAAGCTCTTTCCCTGAACACCAACTTGGAATCTAAATTTCAGCAATCATCATTCACAAATAATTTACACTTCTGGGCAAGTGGAAGATACCATATTATCATTATTTTATTTGGTCAGCTTACGTAATGCATTCCCTGAGGACTCATGTGGAAGCATATATGTATATTACAGATATAAAATGGCTCAGAAAAAAATAGTGGACTTTGATATTTCACTACAGAGCGTGCATTCCAAAGTCATGCAACAGATATTCAGGCATTCAAATAAATTGTTTGTAAAAGAAGAGTTAGTAAAAGAATGCAATCTGTGAACTCATTTGGCGAGGCAAAATTAGGGGCATGTCTCAGAGATGTCTCATCCTATAATTTTACCAGACTTGTACTGCTTTAATGGGAGAAAATATACGTCCTATGTTTCTTGCAATGGCGTTACTTTAGGGGAAAATATTTAAAAGCAAGGAAGGTTGTTAGGATGCTGTCAGCCATGAACCTCAGAAATGATAAGAGTCCAATTAATGGCATTGGACAGTTTATCCCCCTGCTTAGTCACTAGACCGAATTTGCCTTGGTATGTCTACACACACACACAGGTGCACAGACCTGCACGTGCAAACACGTCTACACTTCCGTTGCTCAGCGCTCTGGTCCCATCCTTTCTCCGTGTCTGATTTCCTTTGGTGGTTTCTTTTTTCTCCCTCTTTTCCTTTTCTGCCAGCTCTGTCTGTCATGAGAAATTCCTGTCTCTCCCACTTTACATTCTGATGAGGCTGCATTCCTCCCCACGTGCTCCTTCTGGAGGAGAATTGGGCCATAACTCATTGTGGAGTCACTGGTGATTGCCTCCAAATTGGCCAAGGGGGATACAGGCAGATTTGAGAAATAAAAGGCCTTTCTTTGCCACAGCCCAGGAGGAGGTGCTGCACATAGACTTGGCCTGATAATAAGGGCAGCGACTTTCCAGAGAACACAGAATACAAGTGGCAGTGATTTCAGTCCTGTCTCCCATCTGCACATATTTAATGCAAAGAACCTTTATTTTTTCCATTCTGGACAGCCATGTATCAGCTAGCATTTAATGGAGTCAGAGAGACAGGAATGTAGCAGAAGAGAAGGTGCTGAGGCTGAAGTGACCGGTCACCTCGCTGGCCAGCCTTGCTCGTGGTCTCCTTGATGGGCTGTGATCCCAGACTCAGTTCACATCAATTCTCCTCCCCTCTGCCCACCAGAGTTTTTATTTTTGTTATCCTGGTAGAAGTCACATCCTGTTTTAACTATATTTAACTGTACACTTCAGTGGCAATAAGCAGCTCTCACCCTCCTGCTCTACCTCTTGAGTTTTTCACCTTCCTAAACCGAAACTGTCCCCACTAAACACTAATGCCCCCTCCCCACTCTGCACCCTCAAAACCCCAGCCCTTGGTACATCTACCAGTGTGCCTTCTGACTATGAATCAGGCTATTCTAGATACCTCAGATTAGTGGAATCA
The DNA here is from genome assembly GCA_006408675.1 of Madoqua kirkii. Classification (NCBI taxonomy): domain Eukaryota; kingdom Metazoa; phylum Chordata; class Mammalia; order Artiodactyla; family Bovidae; genus Madoqua; species Madoqua kirkii. The sequence goes on along the minus strand of SJYC01077667.1, from coordinate 74,070 downwards.
AACAGTATTTTTCTGTTTGATTATATTTGAATATATATTTTTGAAAATATATATTTTTCTGTTTGATGTGTATTTGAATGCATTCTTAAGGATTGGGATGGACATACGTACACCGCTATGTATGAACTGGCTTCCCTGATAGCTCAGCTGGAAAAGAATCTGCCTGCAATCGGGAGACCCTGGTTTGATTCCTGGGTCGGGAAGATCCTCTGGAGAAGGGATAGGCTACCCACTCCACTATTCTTGGGCTTCCCTGGTGGCTCAGCTGGTAAAGTATCCACCTGCAGTGCGGAAGAAGGGAAAGGCTACCCACTCCAGTATTCTGGCCTGGAGAAGTCCATGGACTGTATAGCCCATGGGGTCACTCAGACACCACTGAGTGACTTTCACTTTCACATGTATGAAATAGTTAGCTAATGAGAACCTACTGTTACAGCAGAGGAGAAACAGAAGAAGGTACTGTCAGTTTACACCAACTTTTGAGTGTTGTTCTCTCATCATCCGACTGTATCTTTTGATTTGTTTGCAGGGAAATTTCGTGGCCTGTATGACAGCTATTCTACGACAAATGGAAGACTATCATTACGCCCATTTGATCAAGACTTTTGGGAAGATGAGGACCGATGTGGTGGTGAGTGTGACTCTGACTTTTCATATTACCTTGTTTTGAGCTCAGCCTTTTAGACAAAATGCTAATATAAGTATTTCCATTTTCAGTTTGATTAGACTTGCCTTCACTTGACCTCAGAAGCCCAGAGATGGTCTACGTAAAAGTGTGTTTGTAACAAGATAAGGGTCCTTTTTAAAATGGATAACTAACAGGGACCTACTGTGTAACACATGGAACTCTGCTCAGTATTAACAGTGTGGCAGCCTGGATGGGAGGGGGGTTTGGAGAATGGATAACATGTGTATCAGTTCAGTTCAGTTCAGTCGCTCAGTCGTGTCCGACTCTTTGCGACCCCATGAATTGCAGCATGCCAGGCCTCCCTGTTCATCACCAACTCCCAGAGTTCACTCAGACTCATGTCCATCAAGTTGGTGATGCCATCCAGCCATCTCATCCTCTGTCGTCCCCTTCTCCTCCTGCCCTCAATCCTTCCCAGCATCAGAGTCTTTTTCCAGTGAGTCAACTCTCTGCGTGAGGTGACCAAAGTACTGGAGTTTCAGCTTTAGCATCATTCCTTCCAAAGAAATCCCAGGTTGATCTCCTTTAGAATGGACTGGTTGGATCTCCTTGCAGTCCATGGCACTCTCAAAAGTCTTCTCCAACACCACAGTTCAAAAGCATCAATTCTTCAGTGCTCAGCTTTCTTCACAGTCCAACTCTCACATCCATACATGACCACAGGAAAAACTATAGCCTTGACTAGATGGACCTTTGTTGGCAAAGTAATGTCTCTGCTTTTGAATATGGTATCTAGATTGGTCATAACTTTCCTTCCAAGGAGTAAGTGTCTTTTAATTTCATGGCTGTAGTCACCATCTGCAGTGATTCTGGAGCCCCAAAATATAAAGTCTAACCCTGTTTCCACCGTTTCCATATCTATTTCCCATGAAATGATGGGACCGGATGCCATGATCTTCGTTTTCTGAATGTTGAGCTTTAAGCCAACTGTTTCACTCTCCTCTTTCCCTTTCATCAAGAGACTTTTTAGCTCCTCTTCACTTTCTGCGTAAGAGTGGTGTCGTCTGCATAACACGTGTATATATATGGCTGAATCCCTTCTGAAACTATCGCAACATTGTTGATCAGCTGTACCCCAATATAACACACGAGGTTTAAAATTAAAAAGAGAGAGAGAGAGAAGACAAGCTTCCCGAGATAGGCTCACTCCTTGTACTGACCTGGAGAGTGATCCAGGATGTCAGCCCAGAAAAATCCTTTTTCTGTTCTTCCCTCTCCCATGCTTCGGGGTCATAGTAAATTTGGAGTCGTTTCCATGGAGAGCTACCATTAGCTCCTGTTTATTTATCAATTGACACTCGATAGCAGAAGCCAAGGAGAATTTTCAGCCTGAAATTGTGCTCCGTTATTAACTTTCATCATGGAGGCTCATTAGCATTTCTGGAAATAATTCTCTAGTCATCTTCAGTGAGACTGTGATACAACTTAATTAGGAGAAGTACAATAGAGAGGAAGGAATCCGTAGAGGCGCCGTCCCTGACAAGCTGACATCGCAGGGCCATATGGCAGATGTCCTCTGCGAAGCCACCGCCCGCGTGTCTGCAGAGTTGCCAAGTAGATGTACGCCCTCCACTCCCGTGTCTCGGAGCACCGAGTCCATTTCTGAGGCCCCTAGATTCCTACAATCCACAGGACGCTCTACTAGTGTTTCCAAAACAACGTTGATTACATTTGACATCAGTCTTATTAAGGGATGGTCAGAAGACAAGGCCATTTAAGACTTTTTTCAAAGGATGAATTCTAAACAAGAAAAAAGCTACCTCACTAATCGCTGCCATTAAATATGCTTATGTGTATGCATATGTATATTTAAGTTTGTATTTGTCCAGTACTTTGGCCACCTCACATGAAGAGTTGACGCATTGGAAAAGACCCTGATGCTGGGAAGGATTGAGGGCAGGAGAAGGGGACAGAGGATGAGATGGCTGGATGGCATCACCAACTTGATGCGCATGAGTTTGGGTAGACTTCAGGGGTTGGTGACGGACAGGAAGGCCTGGTGTGCTGTGATTCATGGGGTCGCAGGGTCGGACATGACTGAGTGACTGGACTGAACTGAACTGATGTAATATTTAATAATATAATAGATAATAAATACATAGATTTAAATTTCTAAAGATACACAAATGGATTTATACCTTAAAATCATAGCAATTTCCCTTCAATCAAAGTCAAGGGGGACTTGCCTGTGGTCCAGCGGTTAAGTGTTTACCTTCTAATGCGGGGGGTTTGGGTTTGGTCCCTATTCAGGAAGCTAAGGTCCCACATGCCTCATGGGCAATGAAACCAAAACATAAAATAGAAGTAATAGTCTTACAAATTCAAAAAAGACTTTAAAAGTGATGCACATTGGAAAAAAAAAAATCTTACAAAGGAGTAAAGGAGCAAGAATGTGTATGTGATGGTGCGTCTGTATGTTTAGTTTCTGTGTAATATCAACCAGCAGTTCAGTGCAGGACTCTTCTCAGGCGTTACATGTTTAGTTTCTGTGTGATATTAAGGAGCAGTGTCATACAGGACTCTTCTCACGTGTGCAACATATCACCTGTGATATTATCCTGGGATTCTTCAGCAGGTGTGTCATAGTCCAATTTGACTTGTGACACATTTCATGCCTCCTGTTTGCTCATCAGAAGGATCAATTCAGTTCAGTCACTCGGTAATATCCGACTATTGCAACCCCATGGACTGCAGGACGCCAGACCTCCTTGTCTATCACCAACTCCCAGAGTTCACTCAAACTCATGTCCATCGAGTTGGTGATGCCATCCAACCATCTCATCCTCTGTCGTCCCCTTCTCCTCTCGCCTTCAGTCTTTAACCAGCATCAGGGTCTTTTCAAATGAGTCAGCTCTTCGCATCATGTTGCCAAGTATTGGAGTTTCAGCTTCAACATCAGTCCTTCCAGTGAACACCCAGGACTGATTTCCTTTAGGATGGACTGGTTGGATCTCCTTGCAAGCCAAGGGACTCTCAAGAGTCTTCTCCAACACGACAGTTCAAAAGCATCAGTTCTTCAGTGCACAGATTTTTTTATAGTCCAACTCTCACATCCATGCATGACTAGTGGAAAAACTATAGCCTTGACTAGACAGACCCTTGTTGGCAAAGTAATGTCTCTGCTTTTTAATATGGTGTCTAGTTTGGTCATAACTTTCCTTCCACTTAATTTCTTGGCTGCAGTCACCATCTGCAGTGATTTTGGAGCCCCCTCAAAAGAAAGTCAGCTACTGTTTCCACTGTTTCCATCTATTTGCCATGAAGTGATGGGACCAGATGCCATGATCTTAGTTTTCTGAATGTTCAGCTTTAAGCCAGTTGTAGCAAAATCTATATGAGCAATTTCCTAGACCATGTTTCAGGCTGAAGGATAAACTTTTCAGAATGAGAAGCATTACCCATGCTGAAAACTCAGGGCTCCAATAAATCATTTTTCCTTTACAGATTAGTCACGTGATCAAAATCATATGATTCATGCAAACTGTTAAAAATATTTAATCCAGATTATTCAACTGTGCTGTGGATAGGGAAGCTTCAGGATATCATAGAAAAGTGATTTTACAAAATGTTGTTTAAAAATGACTGTAACGTCCTGAATTCCAAGTATGTACCCTCTCTCCTTGCAGGAAGCAGATCATCAGATACTTGTTATGTGTTGTGGCCCTGATTTCCCAAGGGAGTTTATTTCTGTAGACACAGTGGTTCAGAGCATCAATTATTTGTGAACAATTTGATTTCCATTATGAAATGGCATTTGTGGTTTGAATATCACGAATTCATACTGCAAGCATTTTAAACCTTTTTTTATTGTTGTTAATCTATCAGAACCTTCATAAAATGGGTTCCTATCTGTTAACTATCCGTAGAGAGGATTTGACTATTTTTCTACTTGGACAACAGCTCACAAAAACGAAAGATATTTTGTGTTAAATAATTGGAAGTTAATCAGTAATGCCGTGTGCAAAGAGCCTCAGCTCTTTTCTCAAGACTACTTCCTTGTTAAAAGTGCTACCTTAGGTTTTCAAATTTAGCCCTTTTTTTTTGGATGAATGAGTCATTCTCAAACAGAGTTGCAGTTATGATCAACACCAAAGTCACCAGCCTCAGAAGTGTTACTTCTGTGGCCTCTCAGATGACCCCTTGGATTCCCAGACCGTGAGAGGGTGGAACACAGCATGGAATGGAAAGACTAAGCCAGGAAAGAACGAGGAGGGACATTTCAGCTCAAGATTGGCATAATAGAGATCATCCCTTTAGGATGGGCAGCCACGAATGGTCTTTGAGTTCTTCTTCTGCGTTGGAGATGCTGGTCTGAAGATGCGGCCACTAGCTGTCCTGGGTCCAAGTCACAGAGTCAGGACCCCAAGCGGAGAACTTGCTCAGCGTCCATTGTAAGATGATGAGGAGTGCTCTGGACCTTCCAGGGCAGACTGTTCTCATGACATGTGGCCCAGACTCCCACCAGGTGGCCCTAAGGGGATGTCTGTGGAGTGACTGAGTGAGTAAGGACTTATCCATGAACGTTGCAGGTAGAAGTGATGCTTGTCAGTCACAGGTTGAGTGAATCCAGGAGACAGGACAGGGAAGGTTCAGAGAACCAGGCCACAGGGCCCTTCTCATCTCCGAGGAGGACCCAGGGGCGGCCACAGTCTGCCACGTGCTCCTTCTCCTTCCTGTGGCCTCTGTCAGTTCTGTCCGCTTGTGGGTGACCTAGGGAAGCCCGGCCAGGTAGCCCTCTGAGATCTCAGGGCCCTCTTCCTGAAATGCCTCCTGTCTCCATCTGTCCAGCCTCTTCTGAGAACCCCTCCTGAAGCCTGCCTTGGTCTCACCTGGCAGGTATTGCCTGTTGCCCCTTCTTTGTTTCTTGTCTGGCCCCATCAACCACCAGCCTGTGTCGGTGTGGTCTGGGGTGACTTCTCAACTGATAGAAAGCGGTGATGACTCTCACAAGGACTGTGAAAGCAAGAATGTTTGCTGTGTGAGTGTCATTGCCGAGGAAGCCTTCTGCATTGTAGCAAAATCTATATGAGCAATTTCCTAGACCATGTTTCAGGCTGAAGGATAAACTTTTCAGAATGAGAAGCATTACCCATGCTGAAAACTCAGGGCTCCAATAAATCATTTTTCCTTTACAGATTAGTCACGTGATCAAAATCATATGATTCATGCAAACTGTTAAAAATATTTAATCCAGATTATTCAACTGTGCTGTGGATAGGGAAGCTTCAGGATATCATAGAAAAGTGATTTTACAAAATGTTGTTTAAAAATGACTGTAACGTCCTGAATTCCAAGTATGTACCCTCTCTCCTTGCAGGAAGCAGATCATCAGATACTTGTTATGTGTTGTGGCCCTGATTTCCCAAGGGAGTTTATTTCTGTAGACACAGTGGTTCAGAGCATCAATTATTTGTGAACAATTTGATTTCCATTATGAAATGGCATTTGTGGTTTGAATATCACGAATTCATACTGCAAGCATTTTAAACCTTTTTTTATTGTTGTTAATCTATCAGAACCTTCATAAAATGGGTTCCTATCTGTTAACTATCCGTAGAGAGGATTTGACTATTTTTCTACTTGGACAACAGCTCACAAAAACGAAAGATATTTTGTGTTAAATAATTGGAAGTTAATCAGTAATGCCGTGTGCAAAGAGCCTCAGCTCTTTTCTCAAGACTACTTCCTTGTTAAAAGTGCTACCTTAGGTTTTCAAATTTAGCCCTTTTTTTTTGGATGAATGAGTCATTCTCAAACAGAGTTGCAGTTATGATCAACACCAAAGTCACCAGCCTCAGAAGTGTTACTTCTGTGGCCTCTCAGATGACCCCTTGGATTCCCAGACCGTGAGAGGGTGGAACACAGCATGGAATGGAAAGACTAAGCCAGGAAAGAACGAGGAGGGACATTTCAGCTCAAGATTGGCATAATAGAGATCATCCCTTTAGGATGGGCAGCCACGAATGGTCTTTAGTTCTTCTTCTGCGTTGGAGATGCTGGTCTGAAGATGCGGCCACTAGCTGTCCTGGGTCCAAGTCACAGAGTCAGGACCCCAAGCGGAGAACTTGCTCAGCGTCCATTGTAAGATGATGAGGAGTGCTCTGGACCTTCCAGGGCAGACTGTTCTCATGACATGTGGCCCAGACTCCCACCAGGTGGCCCTAAGGGGATGTCTGTGGAGTGACTGAGTGAGTAAGGACTTATCCATGAACGTTGCAGGTAGAAGTGATGCTTGTCAGTCACAGGTTGAGTGAATCCAGGAGACAGGACAGGGAAGGTTCAGAGAACCAGGCCACAGGGCCCTTCTCATCTCCGAGGAGGACCCAGGGGCGGCCACAGTCTGCCACGTGCTCCTTCTCCTTCCTGTGGCCTCTGTCAGTTCTGTCCGCTTGTGGGTGACCTAGGGAAGCCCGGCCAGGTAGCCCTCTGAGATCTCAGGGCCCTCTTCCTGAAATGCCTCCTGTCTCCATCTGTCCAGCCTCTTCTGAGAACCCCTCCTGAAGCCTGCCTTGGTCTCACCTGGCAGGTATTGCCTGTTGCCCCTTCTTTGTTTCTTGTCTGGCCCCATCAACCACCAGCCTGTGTCGGTGTGGTCTGGGGTGACTTCTCAACTGATAGAAAGCGGTGATGACTCTCACAAGGACTGTGAAAGCAAGAATGTTTGCTGTGTGAGTGTCATTGCCGAGGAAGCCTTCTGCTCTTGGCCACGCCTGGTCTTAAAGGCCCTGAGTTCCATGTGAAAATAGCTTCCAAAGGGTGATTTGCAAGCCTGTGTAGAGTGGGCAGAGGAACCTGGTGCTGGGCGTCTGCTTCTCTATCCCTGTGACCATTCCTTGGAGATGACATCTCCTGAAGACTTTCTACCCTGTGTGCTGAGTCCAGTGGTGCAGAATCCTTTTACAGTGAGTTCACGCACAAGCTACTTAGTGAAGAGCAACTGTGTTAAGAAGGTGGAGGTAATGAGAGCAGCATAGTGGACACGTCTGCTCTGAGCCCCAGTGCAGTGGAGAGCATCACAGTTCACCCGGGAGTCCGTGAGGCACCCCAGGGTATCCATGCTCCAAAAGGATGGTCGTTGTAAATCAGCCACACTGGGCTGAGTCAGGTGGACGGGAAGTCTTTTCAAAAAACAAAATTAAGAAATATTTTTGTCTTTATGTTTGGCTATGTTGATGCTTCACTGTGGCATGTGAGCTCAGTGGTTGCAAGCTTAGTAATTAATGGCGATGCATGGACTTATTTGCCCCTCAGTATGTGGTGTCTTTGCTCCTCGACCGGGAATCGAACCCACATCCCTTGCATTGGAAGGCAGATTCTTAACCGCTGGACCACCAGGAAGTCCTAAGGAAGGCTTTAAACAAAATTGTTTATTTTGTGTCTGTGTCGCATCTTATGGCCCAAGGACTCTCCAGTTACGCTGCCCAGGCTCAGTCGCTGATGCTCGTGGGCTTAATTCCTCCCCAGCACATGGGATCATAGTTCCCTGGACAGATTGAATCCATGTGCCCTGCATTGCCTGGTCCAGTCCCCTTCCTACTGGACCACTAGGGAAGCCCTCAGGAAGGGTTGTTTTGCAAAGAGAGGATTGTGCAATGTGTAGGAAGAGAAGACGGAGTCCTGTAGGTGGGAGAGAAAGAAGGTGGTGGCCCTGGAGAGGCACTGGGTTTTCAAACTGCACAAGGCCCCAGAGGTCATGCTAAGCGGCTTTGTGTCTTTCTGTTTCTCTCATATCTTTTTCTGTGCCATTCAGTTCAGTTCAGTTGCTCAGTCGTGTTCAACTCTGCAACTCCATGGACTGCAGCACGCCAGGCTTCCCTGTCCATCATCAACTCCTGGATTTTGCTCAAACTCACGTCTGTTGAGTCAGTGATGCCATCCAGTCATCTCATCCTCTGTAGTCCCCTTCTCCTCCTGCTCTCAATCTTTCCCAGCATCAAGGTCTTTTCCAGTGAGTCAGCTCTTGGCACCAGGTGCCCAGAGTATTGGAGTTTCAGCTTCAGCATCAGTTCTTCCAATGAGTATTCAGGGCTGATTTCCTTTAGGATTGACTGGTTTGGTCTCCGCAGTCCAAGGGACTCTCAAGAGTCTTCTCCAACACCACAGTTCAAAAACATTCTTTGGTGCCCAGCTTTCTTTATGATCCAGCTCTCACATCCATACATGACTACAGGAAAAACCATAGCTTTGACTAGATGGAACTTTGTCAGCAAAGTAATGTCTCTGCTTTTTAATATATTGTCTAGGTTGCTCATAGCTTTTTTTCCAAGCAGCAAGCATCTTTTAATTTCATGGCTGCAGTCACTATCTGCAGTGATTTTGGAGCCCAAGAAAGTCAAGTCTATCACTGTTTCCATTGCTTCCCCATCTATTTGCCATGAAGTAGTGGGATCAGATGCCATGATCTTCATTTTTTGAATGTTGATTTTAAGCTTTTTCACTCTTCTCTTCACTTTCATCAAGAGTCTCTTTATTTCCTTTTTACTTTCTGCCATAAGGATGGTGTCATCTGCGTATCTGAGGTTATTTATATTTTTCCTGCCAGTATTGATTTCAGCTTGTGCTTCATCCAGCCAAGCATTTCACATGATGTACTCTGCATATTGTTAAATAGCAGAGTGACAATATACAGCCTTGACATACTCCTTTCCCAATTTGGAACCAGTCTGTTGTTCCATATCCGTCTCTAACTGTTGCTTCTTGACCTGCATACAGGTTTCTCAGGAGGCAGGTCAGGTGGTCTGGTATTCCCATCTCCTTAAGAATTTTCCACAGTTTGTTGTGATCCACACAGTCAAAGGCTTTAGAATAGTCAATGAAGCAGAAGTAGATGTTTTCCTGGAACTCTCTTGCTTTTTCTATGATCCACTAGGTGTTGGCAATTTAATCTCTGGTTCCTCTGCCTTTTCTAGCTTGAACATCTGGAAGTTCTCTGTTCAGGTACTGTTGAAACCTAGCTTGGAGAATTTTGAGCATTACTGTGCTAGCCTGTGAGATGAGTGCGACTGTGCGATAGTTGGAGCATTCTTTGGCATTGTCTTTCTTTAAGATTGGAATGAAAACTGATCTTTCCATTCTGTCATCATTGCTGAGCTGGCCAAATTTGCTGGCATATTGAGTGCAGCACTTTCACAGCATCATCTTTTAGGATTTGAAATAAATCAGCTGGAGTTCCATCACCTCCACTAGCTTTTTCATAGTGACACTTCCTAAGACCCATTTTACTTAACACTCCAGGACATCTAGCTCTAGGTGAGTGATCATACCATCGTGATTATCTGGGTCATTAAGATCTTTTTGTATACTTCTTCTGTGTATTCTTGCCACCTCTTCTTAATATCTTCTGCTTCTGTTAGATCCATACAATTTCTGTCCTTTATTGAGCCCATCTTTGCATGAAATATTCCCTTGGTATCTCTGATTACCTTGAAGAGATCTCTAGTCTTTCCCATTCTATTGTTTTCCTCTATTTCTTTGCATTGATCACTTAGGAAGACTTTCTTATCTCTCTCTCCTTAGCATTCTTTGGAACTCTGCATTCAGATGGGCATGTCTTTCCTTTTGTCCTTTGCCTTTTGCTTCTCTTCTTTTCTCAGATCTTTGTAAAGCCTCTTGAAATATCACTTTGCCTGTTTGCATTTCTTTTTCTTGGGGATGGTTTGATCACGGCCTCCTGTGCAGGGTTAGGAACCTCCGTCTGTGTCATTGGTTTACTATTTTTCCACTAATTTTTTTAAAACATATTCTTTTGAGTAAACTGTTATTTTGAGAGGATTGTAGAGTCAGCCCTAGCTGTAAAAAACAATACAGAGCATCTTTGTATGCTTTGCTCAGTTCTCCCCATGGTAGCATCTTGCAGATCTACAGAAGAGTATCAAAATCAGAATGCTGATGGTTATATAGTCCACTCATCTCATATTGAGTGTCCCCATTTAGCTTGCAAGCTTTCTCCCTTTTATCATTAAAAATGTCAAGCGTACAGAACAGCTGAAGGGATAGTACAATGAAAACCATCATTCCTGTCATTTGAGTTCATCGGTCGCAAGCATGTGCGATATTGGCCTCCACTATCCCTAGTGGGCGTCCCCGTTGCTCAGATGGTAAAGGACCCAGCTGCAATGTGGAAAGTCCCAGGTTCGATCCCTGGGTCAGGAAGATTACCTGGAGAAGGGAAAGGCAACCCCCTTTGGTATTCTTGCTTGGAGAATTCCATGGACAGAGGAGTCAGGTGGGCTTTAGTCCGTGGGGTTGCGATGAGTCAAATACAACTGAGCGACTAACACTTAGTTACTTATGTATCTCTAGGTATCTTTTTCTATTAAAATGTAGCCAGATCCTGTCAGAATGTGCGAAGCATGTGAGTATTCAGCAGGTAGCTCTCAAGGATGAAGACAATGTCTAGTGGCTTCATTGTTCTTCCAGAACATTGCCGTCATCTCTTCACACCATCTACATTCACATTCTCCCTTGGTTCTCGCTAGTCTCTGCTGTTTTCCATTACAGGCTTTCTCAAAGCTGCATCTAGTCCAGATTCACTCATCGTGTTTACTTATTTCTCATTAATCTCTTTTTTTTTCTAAAATAAGTTGATCATCTTTTTTTTTCTTTCTCTTTCATGGCATCACTTTTTAAAATTAATTTCCTTTTTATTTATTTTCTGCTTTTGAACAGATAGAGACATTAGCTTTGCGGACTTCGCCCGCACCATCCCCCCACTTCTGCCTGCCCCCATTCTGTAATTTTTGATTACTGCTTTGTGTGCAGATTTATTTCTTAAGATTCATATGTCCTGCAAACTAGGCATCACCGACTCGATGGACATGCGTTTGAGTGAACTCCGGGAGTTGGTGATGGACAGGAGGCCTGGTGTGCTGTGCCATTCATGGGGTTGCAGAGAGTCGGACAGGACTGAGCGGCTGAACTGAGCTGAACTGACTGACAGACTGGAAAGTGAAGCTGTTGGTCACTCAGTCGTGTCCTACTCTTTTGATCCCATGGTCTGTAGCCCACCAGGCTCCTCTGTTCATGGAATTCTCTAGGCAAGAATACTGAGTTGGGTGGCCCTTCCCTTCTCCAGGGGATTGTCCCAACCTAGGGATTAAAGCCAAGTCACCCATATTACCGGTGAACTCTACCGTCTGAGCCGACAAGGAAGCCCTCCACAAACTGGAAGCTTTATCTAAGATCCAAGTTCACCTTTTAGCAAGCGGAAGAGAAGTTCTGGTTAAGCATGCCCTGTCCTGTCTGTCGGGAGGCTAGAAGGCCTGGCGTGCTGTGCCATTCATGGGGTTGCAGAGAGTCGGACAGGACTGAGCGGCTGAACTGAGCTGAACTGACTGACAGACTGGAAAGTGAAGCTGTTGGTCACTCAGTCGTGTCCTACTCTTTTGATCCCATGGTCTGTAGCCCACCAGGCTCCTCTGTTCATGGAATTCTCTAGGCAAGAATACTGAGTTGGGTGGCCCTTCCCTTCTCCAGGGGATTGTCCCAACCTAGGGATTAAAGCCAAGTCACCCATATTACCGGTGAACTCTACCGTCTGAGCCGACAAGGAAGCCCTCCACAAACTGGAAGCTTTATCTAAGATCCAAGTTCACCTTTTAGCAAGCGGAAGAGAAGTTCTGGTTAAGCATGCCCTGTCCTGTCTGTCGGGAGGCTAGGAATTCCACGCTGACCACTACTGATGCCAACGGGCTTGATCACTTGGTTAAAAGGGAATAACTTCTGGATCTCTCTGTTGTGGAGACACATGGCCCTTGAAGGTCATCATGGAAACTTCGGGTAATACATTGGTGTCCACCGTCAACTGGCAGAAGTCATCCTCTAGCAGTTTCATCAGTTGAGTTGGCATCTATTGATGGTCCTTGTCTGAAACAATTATTTCTTTGACTTAAGAGAAAGGTGTCTTCCTTCTTCTGAGAATTAAGACTCTTTGGCTTTTACCTAAGAACATTTGGAAGCCACTGAGGAGATAGGTTCAGTGGAATATTGAAAGAAGTGTTGATGCTTGGATCAGATTTGAAGAGGCCACTCTGAATGAAGTGTGGGGATCAAGATGGACTAGAATGGTGATAGGGAGATGGGTTAGCCTTTCCCTCCAAGAGTCCCGGTGAAAAATGATGACCAATTATCCAAGTGGGTGGGGCCAGAGATGGACAGAAACAGATGGTTTTAGAACAAGAAGACTTTGCCCATGGAATGCATTGATGGCTATTAGAGCTGTCCCTTATTATATGGAACATCCTGTGTACAATCTAACTAAAAATGCAGCAGGAATGGATTGATATAAAATGATGAAAATTTCACAAAATGTGTATTAAATCCTCCAACTCCTCTTGTCACCTTGGAGATGGCAGCTGTAATAGCCTGTTCGGCCTCATCAGCCATTCCGGTAAATGCGGTGGTGAGGACCACCGCCATGGCCAGTAATTTATGCAGACCAACGGGGAAAGCCTTGAAAAACCTCATCTCCCACAATCTGCAGCATTTTGTTTGATCAGCAAAGTACCAACATTTAATAGCTGAGCCATACTAATGAAGTATGGGACTGTGTTTCCTAGAGGAAAAAAAAAGAAAAGGAGTTGGTGTGGGAAAATATGCTTCTCTTCCAGAATAATAAAAACCAGACCTTATATCTCAATTATTAGGCTTTGAGGAGCGATCAGCAAGAAAGCCAGCAATTTCATGCAAATAGCGATGTGATTAAATTATGGCACTCAGCCTGCAAAGGGGGCAACCTGGTCATTAAAATGGGAAACTCTTGACAAAGTGGGGGAAACTTAAGTAGTGAAATATGAATTTCAAGGATTAAACTTGGAATAGAAAAGTATTCCTGCGTCAGGGGTCATCGAGAACACCTCTTGCTCACAAGCCCTGCTGGTCGGGGCTCCTGGGGGCAGCGTTGGGGGGATACGGGACTCACTTTCCCCCGTGGCTCTGCCTTCTGTCCTGACCTCTGGGCACTGGGGGCCTCTGTTGTAACAAGTGTGATCACGCTGGCTCCTGGAGATTTTATTCATGGGAGGGGCTCCACAAGGCCCTCCCGCAGCAGAAACGACTTGCTGTAACTCTGTAAGCTGGCCATTGTTGGTAAGGTGGCAGAGAACGTGTCTTTGATCCTTGGCTTATTCCTACCATCAAATGGAACTTGTGTCTTTTTGCAAGAAGGTCTTGTGTAGAACTCTGTGCTGGGAATTGCTTTCTGGGCTGCTTAAATTCTGCTCACCACCTCGGTCTTCACAGCCATGCACTTAATTATGAATCAGTAGATGAAATCCATGGGAAACATCCATTCATTTGCTCATCTATGACCGCGGCCTCATTTTCCTAACATGACATCTCAGTCGCTTGTCCCCTTTCCACCCAGATCTTGAGGGAGCAAGTGCCCTCTATTACTGGGGTGTGCACTTTTAGGACACCGGCTTGTTTTGTTCAGGTGAGCTCAGAATAAGCTCTGAACTGTCAGATTCAAGATCTCCTAATTCTGACAGCACCGAGTGGACCCACTAGGAGTAGGGAACCCCCTCCCAACGCCAGGAGGGCTGTCTAATCAGTGTGGAAGCAGTATCGGGTCGCAGGCCGCCACTCTGAAATGCAGGGGACCATCTAGGAGACAAGAGAGCCATCACTCAGTAGCTTATGGATTTGATGATGCCCCGTAAGAGACTGGCAACTTGACCGTGTGCTTGATTGGTTTACAGAGGGCTGACTAGGTGCAGATGGTCAGCAGTTCCTGTCTGCACCTTTCATTTGTTAAATTATGTAAGAAAAAGGGAAGGATAATAATACTGCAGGTTGACTTTGATGGGCCCTGTTTATAATTAAAGTGTAGGTAAATATGGCCTCCCTGACAGCTCAGTTGGTAAAGAATCCGCCTGCAATGCGGAAGACTTTGGCTCGTCCCCTGGGTTGGAGCGATCCCCTGGAGAAGGGAAAGGCTACCCACTCCAGTATTCTGGCCTGGAGAATTCCATGGACTGTATAGTCCATGGGGTCACAAAGAGTCAGACATGACCGAGCGACTTCCACTCACTCAGAGTAAATATATGACGTAGTTACAGCCTGCATAGTGTATTTGATATAATACGTAGTTACAGCCTGCACATTATATTTGATTGAAAGTGTTTCCTTAAGCAGAAAGAGTGTGAATATATGTACCTTTCAGGGGCTTATTCCTTGTATCTCTTAGAGAGACATGATGAGAGACTCTCTTTTAGTATATCCTTGAAAAAGTTCTCCAGTGCTCAGGTACACAGAAAGGCAGAAGGTGTCACACGCAGCTCTGTGAAATACATCTTTGTTACTTTGTGCTATGTTTTCATTCAGCTAAAAAAAGAGCAATAATAATAAGGCCATTTATAAATTTATAATGCAGTCATTCCTGGGGTGGAGGTGGACATTGCTTTCACCTTTTTCTCAGTGGGCTGTTTGAACATTCTGCTTTTATTTCAGGACTTCCTGATGGAGACATTCATCATGTTTAAGAACCTCATTGGGAAGAATGTCTACCCGTTCGACTGGGTGATCATGAACATGATGCAGAATAAGTGAGTACTGGGGAGGCTCTCCTTGAGCAGGCACCCAGCTCTCTGCTGGTGGCAACGGAGGTGTTGCCTGGGTACCACGGGGTGGCTCCGCTTCTGCGATGCATGTGGTTCTTTGGAAAAATGGGCTTGGAGATTGAGTGCCTTTCTTATGTCCGTACAGGGCTCTGGGGTTGAGAGCTTGGGCTCTGCACCCCACAGCAAACAAACGCGACTGTGATCCATCCTTCACTCTGCCTTTCTCCATGGCTTCTGTTTGCCATCCAGTTTTAAACATATGTGTTCATTAGCCAAAGCAATTCTCAGTTCCATGGGAGCCTTTTGAAGAATGTTTGCATTTCACATATTTCAGCTTAAAAAAATCATGAGCATTGTCATTATACTTATTAAATATTAAGTGTGTGCCGTGTTCATCATCTCCCTGTGAGGGCTGTTGGTTAATTTTCTAGCACGTGGGTTTTATAATTTCTGTAAGTGCCGTCAAAGACCATGGGGTTCTCCATCACATGCGGTTTCTAGAAGGAAAGTCTGTTGATTTCTTTTGCCCCTTCTCTCTTACTGAGAGTGTTACGGAGAAGATTGCGGTTTACAGTCAGTGCAGTGGTGAGAAGTGAGACAGGAGAGCTTGTGTACTCTTGACCCAGTGAAAATGTTGACAATAACGTTTTGCAAAACTGCAACACTGAACTGCAGCCAGGGAGCAGACACTGATACAATTTCACCACTTATTCAGGTTTCCCCAGCTTGACTTACATGCTTTAGTGCTTGTGTTTCCTTTCTTACAATTTTTTCTCATGTGGTGTGTATTCCAAAATCCAACCTCATGGTAAGGACACACTTCTTTCACCGTGAGGCTCCCTCTGGAACTCATTTAAGTTGCTGTATCAGTGGTGTGCTCCTCTCCATTGCTGAATAGTGGTCCATACATGGTTTAATCTTTTTAGCCACTGAAGGACGTCTAGTCTGTTCTCAGTCTGGGGCTATTACGGACAGATCTATTACAAATAGGTCTGTTATGAACATTCAGGTTTTTGCGTGGACTGAAGTCTTCATTTCTCTCGCACAAACGTCCCAGGGGTGTAGAGGCTGTGCTTGTGCGAATTTATTTCAGTCGTGTCAGACTCTGTGCGACCCCATGGACTGTAGCTCACCGGGTCCCTCTGTCCATGGGACTCTCCAGGCAGGAGCACTGGAGTGAGTAGCCATTCCCTTCTCCAGGAGATCTTCACGACCCTGGATGGAACCTGCAGCTCCTGCCTTGGCAGACAGGCTCTTTACACTAGTGTGGCCGATAAATGCTGATTGGTAACTGCTTGCCTGGTTTTATCAGACTCTGGCTGCACTGTTCTCCGTCCCCATTAGCCCTGAAAGAGGTGTCCGGCTTCCCGGCCTCCTTACCTGCATTTGCTGTCACTGATGTTTTTATTCCAGCCCTTCCGGCAGATGTGTACCGTGTCTCACTGCGGTTTTCATTCGCATGTCCCCTGATGACTTTGCCTCTGTTTGATGGTTTTGTCCACCCTATGAGCAGATTTGTAGTGGCAAGGATCTTTTCCTTTGCCTTTTCTGGGAGATGCTACAATACTTTCTGGAATGAGCATGCTTAGTTCAGTCTGTCCAACTCTTTGCGACCTCATGGACTGTAGCCCACCAGGCTCCTCTGTCCGTAGGGTTTTTCAGGCAAGAATACTGGAGTGGGTTTCTATTTCCTCCTCCAAGGGATCTTCCCGACCCAGGGATTGAACTCATGTCTCCTGCATTGGCAGGCAGATTCTTTACCTGCTGGACCACCAGGAATAGTTCATCATCTCCCTGTGAGGGCTGTTGGTTAATTTTCTAGCACGTGGGTTTTATAATTTCTGTAAGTGCCGTCAAAGACCATGGGGTTCTCCATCACATGCGGTTTCTAGAAGGAAAGTCTGTTGATTTCTTTTGCCCCTTCTCTCTTACTGAGAGTGTTACGGAGAAGATTGCGGTTTACAGTCAGTGCAGTGGTGAGAAGTGAGACAGGAGAGCTTGTGTACTCTTGACCCAGTGAAAATGTTGACAATAACGTTTTGCAAAACTGCAACACTGAACTGCAGCCAGGGAGCAGACACTGATACAATTTCACCACTTATTCAGGTTTCCCCAGCTTGACTTACATGCTTTAGTGCTTGTGTTTCCTTTCTTACAATTTTTTCTCATGTGGTGTGTATTCCAAAATCCAACCTCATGGTAAGGACACACTTCTTTCACCGTGAGGCTCCCTCTGGAACTCATTTAAGTTGCTGTATCAGTGGTGTGCTCCTCTCCATTGCTGAATAGTGGTCCATACATGGTTTAATCTTTTTAGCCACTGAAGGACGTCTAGTCTGTTCTCAGTCTGGGGCTATTACGGACAGATCTATTACAAATAGGTCTGTTATGAACATTCAGGTTTTTGCGTGGACTGAAGTCTTCATTTCTCTCGCACAAACGTCCCAGGGGTGTAGAGGCTGTGCTTGTGCGAATTTATTTCAGTCGTGTCAGACTCTGTGCGACCCCATGGACTGTAGCTCACCGGGTCCCTCTGTCCATGGGACTCTCCAGCAGGAGCACTGGAGTGAGTAGCCATTCCCTTCTCCAGGAGATCTTCACGACCCTGGATGGAACCTGCAGCTCCTGCCTTGGCAGACAGGCTCTTTACACTAGTGTGGCCGATAAATGCTGATTGGTAACTGCTTGCCTGGTTTTATCAGACTCTGGCTGCACTGTTCTCCGTCCCCATTAGCCCTGAAAGAGGTGTCCGGCTTCCCGGCCTCCTTACCTGCATTTGCTGTCACTGATGTTTTTATTCCAGCCCTTCCGGCAGATGTGTACCGTGTCTCACTGCGGTTTTCATTCGCATGTCCCCTGATGACTTTGCCTCTGTTTGATGGTTTTGTCCACCCTATGAGCAGATTTGTAGTGGCAAGGATCTTTTCCTTTGCCTTTTCTGGGAGATGCTACAATACTTTCTGGAATGAGCATGCTTAGTTCAGTCTGTCCAACTCTTTGCGACCTCATGGACTGTAGCCCACCAGGCTCCTCTGTCCGTAGGGTTTTTCAGGCAAGAATACTGGAGTGGGTTTCTATTTCCTCCTCCAAGGGATCTTCCCGACCCAGGGATTGAACTCATGTCTCCTGCATTGGCAGGCAGATTCTTTACCTGCTGGACCACCAGGAATGTCCCACTTTCTGGGACAACAGGGCTGAAATGGGCCCTGGGAACCAGCAGCTGCTGTTCTAAGCAGGCCTCTGCTAGGGCGGAGCCTCAGTGAGTGTCTTCCCTCTGAAGTCATCTGTTGCTGTGGCTGAAACCTCCTTCGGTGCATCTGAAGACACCAGAGAAGTGGGGGGGCGCAGGAGCTGCATCCCGCAGCTGCAGAGATCAGGGCGGCCTGCGGCTCAGAGCAGGGGTCCCGGCCTCCGCCTCCTGGGTTTCCACCTGCTGCCTTTTGGGATCTGCATCGTTACCCAGAACATGAGGAACTTAGAGCATGAGGCTTCTCTTCCTTTTTGTCTGTTGGGATTAACTCTTTGAGTGACGGCTTAGCATGAGGCTCAGGAGCCACCGTTTCCAGGTTTTTAGGGTCTGTTTTCCACATAAAACAAACACACTCACAAACAGAGCCTGCTGTCTTGGATGCACACGAAAACCTGGGTTCTCCTTACTCTACTGGATGCTATAGCTGAAAACGACTGTCCTGTCTTTCCCATCTAGCAGTGAAATAAGTAGGGGCCTCTGTGTTTAGGGGCTCCCCAGGTGGCGCTAGTGGTAAAGAACCCACCTGCCAACCCAGGAGACATAAGAGACTCGGATTCGATCCCTGGGTGGGGAAGATCCCCTGGAGGAGGGCATGGCAACCCACTCCGGTGGTCTTGTCTGGAGAATCCCATGGACGGGGAGCCCAGTGGCCTACAGTCCATAGAATCGCACATGACTGGAGCGACTTAGCACACACGGTGCCCACTCTGCATTTAACCAGGGCTGGGAGATACGCCTGCCGCATCAGCAGTGAAGCCACGGAACTGAAGGCGGCTCTGGCGCCGTCGGGAGGCGGTGGGTGCGCACCAGCTGCATGCGGACTCGGCTTGCCCTCCGTCCCCTGCAGAGCGGCCGTGTCCCGCCACCCATAGGGTCACAGGTAGTCAGACACGACCAAAGTTACTTAGCGCCCACACCCCTTAAATATGCCTTTGCTTTTAAATCCTATAGACTCTGAAACACAACTTTTCTGTAAGATTTGCTGCTTAACCTGAATGACTTTTAAGCATAGGAGACAAGGAGTTCCTACTAAGCTTTTTGGTGCCATTAAACGTCTGTGTGTGTTCCAGAGGATCACATCCGTTCCTGAGCTCTGTGGAGTCCTACTGTGTACTTTTAAGACAGAATATCATCATAAAGTAATTTCCTGTAGAAATTACATAGATAGCATAAAGTATTGTTCCTATGTCATTATCTATTTGCCCCTTTTTATTCCTGTAATAAGGAGTTCATGATCTGAAGATTTATTGGAAAGACTGATGCTGAGGTTCCAATACTTTGGCCACCTGATGCGAAGAGCCCACTCTTTGGAAAAGACACCGATGCTGGGAAAGGTTGAGGGCAAGGGAAAAGGGGGCGGCAGAGGATGAGATGATTAGATAGCATCACTGACTCAGTGGACTTGGTTTGAGCAAACTCCGAGAGACAGTGAAGGACAGGGAAGGCTGGCATGCCGCAGGCCCTGAGGCTGCAGAGTCGGACACGACTTCGTGACTAAACAACAAATTCCTTTAACGTAAGAGCTTGTTATCTTACATGTTGCCAGACTTGCCTGCTCCTCTCTTCCTAGCAGGCATCACAGACTTCCTCGCCTCCTTGGGATAAACAGTGATTCCCAGCAGCTTCCGGAGTCTGTATTTAAGTTTTAACAGCACAGCTGGACATGCAGCTTTACCACCTACGGCTCAGAAACTGAGAGAACCAGCCTCTATGGTCCCTTAACTATTCGTGTGCTTGTTCAGCTTTGCCTCTGCAAATAGGACTGCTCTTCGGTCCATGGGGCTTGTAAAATGTAATTAAAAACAGCGTCCATTAGTTTTGGGGCCACAGCTTGTAAATCAAGAATCAAGTTTATAGGATATAATGACTATCCCAAAGGACAGTAGTCGCTCAACTGCTGTATTCAAGACAGCAAATGATTGGTGATGGCCTGACATTATCGCTCTGCTCTAGGATGTACGGGAGCCAGATGGTGAGATGACATTTAAGATAAGCACTGTTCAGATCCAGTGGACGGGTGCTTGGGTGTTAGCATGCAGAAGCGCTAGTTCATCTGCCCAGAGGGAAGCAGACGCCAAGTTTTCATTTAAGCTCTCAGGTGGTATCGGAAGCCCAGACCCTCACTGTTGGCATGTAAGTGCTGTCCGCCGCTTTTGAACTTAGATCAGCTGGAATTCTCAGGCTTACACTTTGTGGCGTGTGTAGCCTGGCTTCACGGTGGAGAATTATGCTGTGGCTTTGTTAGAGTTCTCTCCAGTTGTTAACATGAATGCAGCCTCTTGGTTGCATTTCTGTGGCTTTCTTTTGGTCTCAGTGGTGTTTGTGGACGAATAATCCTGAGGAGATTGCTTGCTTTTTTTTTTTTTTTCCTTCTGGCTGTACTGCAGGGTCTTAGTTCCCTGACCAGGGATCGAACCCTATGCCTCTTGCAGTGTAAGCACAGATTTTAGCCACTGTACCTGCCGGGAAGGTCTCCAGGCTAGATTTCTAAGGCGGAGGAGTGACCTGGTCGGAAATAAGCCTGTTGGTTTGACTGAGTTCCTTTTTCACCTTGAAGGAGCATTTGTTATCAATTGCTTTTATTTACCTGTGATAGGCATCTCTACTATGTACCACGGGGTGAAAACAGGGCCAGGATTGGGTGTAATATTCAGATTTTTAGAATTAGACTTTCTTATTTATGTGGAAGCAAAACCTTTCTTACTTCTGTCCACCATTCAAACTTGCAGCAGACTTTTTAAAATCCAGCTACCTTGATTCAGTTTCTCCCTTGATCCTCTTCTCTTAGGATGAAAAATAAATTGAACAATCGCATTTACATCCTGAGAAGTCTCATTGTTGGCAGCTGTGATTATCAGTGTTTTCCGGGGTCCTTCTCTGTTGCTGTAGCTTTTGTGTCTCATTCTTCTTGATTTTGTCCATGTTCAGCTGGGGCCTAAAGGAGCTTATGTGTATAATTTGTGATTTATTATCATATGTACATTCATAAAGAACTTGGTATATTTTGCAAGTAAGAATTCATAGACTGTGGATATAAAATAGACCAAGTAAAATGATGGAGAAAACTGGAAACTTTTTAGAAGTCAGAATGCTTGAAGCTGCCTGGGAGATGAAGCACGAAGGAAAATATAATGGGTTGCAAAATTCTCACTGGGTGATAAAAAAGATCCTTGCAGTTTGTCAGGGAAGACTGGCAATTTATGGTGAGGATCCTTATGTGTAACATATTGAGCAAGAGAATATCACCATAAAGGAATCAGTTGAGAACTCAAAATTGTGCCCACAGGAATGGAGGGCATTAGTATTTCAGTTTTGATATGCCTGAGATGTTATGGGTCAGCACGCTGCCCCTTAATAGCAGTCGGTCATCACTGGACGTGTCCTAAAGCTTCTGGAAAGTAGTGGATTTTCTGAGCTACCCAATTTAGTCTTGGCAAGTTGTTGACCATGCAAATACTGGAGACCAACCAATCAAAATTACTGTCTAGTTTGACTTTATCTGAAGTCAGGTCTTCGTCTTGAGTTTGTGCTTTCAAACACTGAAATATCGAAGCTTGTCTGGTGGTCCAGGGGTTCACCTTGCTCGTGCAAGGGGGTGCCGGTTCGATCCCTGGTTGGGAAACTAAGTGCACATGCCTTGGGGTCAAAAAGCCAAAGCATAAAGCAGAAACAATATTGTAACAAACTCAATAAAGACTTTAAAAACAAAGCACTGTAACTTCTTCCCAGCTTGGAATTTATGACATCACGTTGCTATTGATTTCACGTGTCTGGGTTTTACTTGTTTTGGGGTCGTGGCGGCATGGAGGCAAGTCAGTCCAGCATAATGGGCGCACGGTTCTAGATTACCTCTGTTTGATTGTGTTGGCTCATTTCTACTCCTCCTTCCCTCACCTGTGAGCCCAGTGTTTTTGGACCAAGGAGTGTTTTGCTCAACCCATCAGCACACTGGATTCTGTTTCCACCAGCCTAATGTATGCAGTACCTGTTTATACACTTAGAATCGCGTGTGGCTCCTTTCATTGGGTCAATTTTCCACGTATGCTTTTTTATATGACCTTACTTGTTTATGGCTGTGCGTGGTCTTTGCTGCTGTGCGGGTGCTTCCCTTTGACCCAGCAAGTGGGCTGCTCGCTGTGGTGGCCTCTCTCCTCGTGGTGCACCAGCCGCTGCAGCTCCCACGTTCTAGCGTGCAGGCTCGGCAGCCGTGGCGCACAGGCTTAGTTGCTCCGGGGCCTGCGGGATCGTTCCCGATCAGGACTGGACTCATCTCTCCTGCCCTGGCAGACGGACTCTTTACCACTGAGCCACCAGAGAAGCCCTCCATACGTGTTCATGCAGTCTAGCTGTTTCCTCCCTTGAAAACATGTGTCTTTCCCCACTGATAAGTGGTCTCCATCAGATGTGTCTGCCTCTGGGAAGGCAGCTCATGGGTGCGTCTGCCGGGACTAAGCTGGCCTATAGCTGGGCAGGAAAGAGCAGGAGGACTTCGGGATTCCACCTCTGAGATGCCAGGCTTCTTAGGGCTGAGTTGTGAAAATGCTCTGCAGGCAGATTCTCAGGGTAGACTGGTTGCAGGTATCGTATTGCTTGGTTTCATTGCTCTGGAAGGTTTTTCGTCCTGGCCAGCTCTGTACCTTGGCCTTGGATCGGAGACCGCTTGCCTCAGGGAGGGCGGCAGGGAGGTGGGGTCCCCGCTTCCTGGGGCCCTGCCTCGGGGGCCACAGCGCTAGCACCGGCTAGAAGACTGGCCGGTCCAGGAATGCAGCGTGTTATGTTTCCAGCTCAGCCTCCTTCCAGGAAAAGCTCCTCCCAGGAAAAGCCATGGAGATGAAATCTTTGTGCAAATTCAAAGTGAGGGTATCAAGCACTGCGGCTCAAGAGATTCTTGAATCATTTCTTCTCAATATCTTTTTTCCTTTCTTTGCCGGAAGCTTTTAGTTGATGTTTGTAACTTATTATTTGAAAATGACTGGGGCTCCTTTTGAGGTTTAGCGTATCTGGTGCCTTGAAGATTTTAGGCACACCTAAGTATCATTTCTCCCTTGGGAACGGTATACAGCAGCTGACAGAAACCGTCACGATGCCACTAGCTAAGGACCAAAAGGAAGAGTATAGGTATTGTTTTTGAGTGAAGAAACGGGAATTTAAAGTCAGTATAATGGAAGCATTCTGCAATGAAAATGTCCCAAGAGCGCAGCACGCCGGCATCTTATTTAGCTCACACACTTCATAATATCACTCTGGCAACCTTAATCCTCTCCCAACGTGTGCAGACACACTAAGTCATTTCAGACATGTCCAACGCTTTGTGACCCCATGGACTGTAGCCTGCCAGACTCCTCTGTCCATGGGCTTCTCCAGGCAAGAATCCTGGAGTGGGTTGCCGTGCCCTCCTCCAGGGGAGCTTCCCGACCCAGGGATTGAAGGCACGTCTCTTACGTCTCCTGCACTGGCAGGCGGGTTCTCTTCCACTGGTGCCCCTTTGGATGCCTGGTCCTCTCCCGGAAAATGGGCCTAAAGCAGAGATGTTTTGCAGCTCAGATCCCAGTTTGTAGGCACAGAGACTCAGGCCTGCATCCGGAGCTGGGCTCACCTGGACTGTGGCTGAGTGCCTTTCTGGCCAGTCTCACTGAGAAGCACATGAGCTCTTCTTCTGGGGCAGAGGTGGCCGTGGTGATGCACCAGGCTTCAAGGACAACTCTTGACTTGGGTCTGGGAGTGGTGGTCTGTGTCCCCCGTTAGGAAGAGGCACCTATGTGCAGGGTGCTTTGGAGTTCTGTTTATCCTTTGTGACACTTTCATAAATTATTTTATTATTTTCCATATAGTTATTCCCTGGCATGCCTGCTTTTGCTTACTAATTGAACTTGGCCATAACACCACCAACAAAAAATAATAATTAAACTTGGCCTAAAATTAAAATTCCAGCTTTTACCTGGTTGTTGATAACCAATTTATTATTGCACACACCATAGATATTTTATACCAGCTTTTCAAACTGCCTCTTTATTTAATCCTGAGATGAAAAATCAGAGTACTCTCCAAGGAATGGCAGTGATGAAGCACTCTTAGCCAGGACTCTTATTTAGGGAAGCTTGCGTTAGAGGACAGTTTTAAAAGGGCAAAATCGGAGTGAGGATTCTCTGAGACGGCGCACACCTTGCCGTGAGCTCTTGGCTGGTGTCGACAAGGCCGCCCTGCAGACACTTACTGCTGGAAGATGCACTTCACTTTAGCAGGAATGAAGCCAAACACTCTCTTTATCCGATGCCTGAGACAGCTCTCTGTGAAAGCATAAAGCAGGAAATGCTGTTGTTCAGCCCCCGAGTTGTGTCCGACTCTCTGTGACCCCGTGGTCTCCAGCACGCCAAGCTTCTGTCCTCCACCATCTCCTGGAATGTGCTTAAACCCATTTCCACTGAGTCAGTGATGCCATCCAACCATTTCATCCTATGCTGCCTGCTTCTCCTCCTGCCTTCAATCTTTCCCAGTATCAGGGTCTTTTCCAGTGAGTTGGCTCTTCGCATCAGGTAGCCAAAGTACTGGAGCTTCAGCTTCAGCATCAGTCTTTCCAATAAGTATTCAGGACTGATTTTCTTTAAAATTGACTGGTTTGATCTCCTTGCAGTCCAAGGGACTCTCAAGAGTCTTCTTCACCACCACAATTTGAAAGCATCCATCCTCCAGTGCTCAGCCTTCTTTATGGTCCAGCTCTCATGGAGGAAATAAATTTTATTAAGGTCGCATCCCAAATCTTTCCATCCTCACTTTTTTACCTCCGATGTTCCTGGGACATAGAAGAAAGCCCGCATGCAATGCAAGACCCTCTAGGGTCATCCTTTTAAGTCTGGGATGTGTGCAGGAGGAAACCCGTGGTAACTGAATGCTTGTCTGTGGCCAAAAACATTATGTTACATATCTGTTTGTGATTCTCAGCCAGGGGCGATTTTGCCCCCTAGAGGATATTTGACAACAATTTTGTTACCACAGTGGGGACTATTGACACCTTGTGGGTAGAATCCAGTGACGCTGCTAAACACGCTTCCATCTACATTAGAGTTACCTACTGCAAAGAATCGTCCCCAGCAACTGTCAGTTTTATCCTCATTTTATGGGTGAACAAACTGTGTCTCAGCAATCTTAAGTAATTAATAGAAATACGTGATCCATTTCAGTGACCCTCTTCTTATTTCTACTTCTCTCAGCCATTTCTCTGTGTCATGACCCCAGTGAAGACAGGAGTCGTAAACATAAATAATAGCAGCTGTCTGCTAATGTTGCCAGGGCTGAGCTTTCCTGTATGGGGTGAAGATTGAAGGCAGTTTTCCCAGAGCTGCCCTTCAAGGTGCTCCAGCTTCGCAGCAGATCCCTATGGGCGTAGCTCACGTGATGAGGAGAGTAAGGCGGGTTTTGAATCGCACTGATAACGTAGATCCCTGGGCTGTTCTCCCTGGTGCCTGGCACATAGGCGTAAAATATTAGTGAGCGCCTCTTATGGGGGAGTTGCCGTTTTTGCTTTAGATTCTACATACATATCAGATCATCCAGTGTTTGTTTTTCTCTGTCTGACTTACTCCACTTAGCATAATGCCCTCAAGGTCCATCCATGTTGTCACAAATGACAGGATTTCCTTCTGTCTCATGGCTGAGTCACATTCTTTTGTAATATCCACCACATCTTCTTTATCCTCACATCCGGGAACCTCATTTCAGGGACGTGTGTTGCAGTCATTTTTTTCTTAGTGACTTCTCCCCCCTCCCAACTGAAGAGTAGCTTTTGTTGGTTGACATTAAAATTTTTTGTCTAATAAAATTTCTTAAAAATTCTTTGAGGTGACTTCCCTGGTGGTCCAGTGGTTAAGCATCCTCCTTCCAATACAGGGGACACAGGTTCAGTCCCTGGTCAGGGAACTAAGATCCCACATGCCTCAGGGCCACAGCTAGAAAAGCCTTCCCACTGCAACCAAAGAGTCAGCACAGCCACCAAAATGAATGAATAAATACAGTTTTAAAATCTCTGAGAAGTCTTGCAGAAAGAAACCCAGTGGCCTTCCTGCTGGTCAGTTTGCTGTAACAAGCAAGGTGACTGTACAGATAGTGAGGCTTCATGCTTTTCCTGTATGGAAGCTCCAGGAAATGCAGTTTGTGACATTAAATCATCTTGAAGCTTGAACATGGAATGACATCATTGTGTGTTAAGCTCGTCTTCTTTTCTAGACACAAGATCAGAAATAAAGTTGAGTAATATTTTGTCTCCATCTTCAGCTTGACAGTGGAATACTTAAAAAAAAAATCACATATGTGGTACATTTGTAGGTCCATAAAGAAATGATAATATAGTGAATATAATTTCCCCATAGCCTCGAAATGTTAGGACTGTGACATTTCTCTACATTTTTGTTTGTATAAGATGCTTTCCTGTGTCATGTGATATGTTTTCATGGAATCGTGTGATTTGTGCAGGACTCTTGGATGCTGTGTTGGGGAAATCACTTATCGCAGAGATGCTGAGTTTAATGTCGCTGTCCAACACACAGTAGGTGCTGAACGAACAGTGACTAACTGCCTGACTGAGAAGAAAGTGAGAAAGTGAAGTCGCTCAGTCGTGTCCGACTCTTTGCGACCCCGTAGACTGTAGCCTACCAGGCTCTCTGTCCATAGGATTTTCCAGGCAGTAGTACTGGAGTGGATTGCCATTTCCTTCTCCAGGGGATCTTCCCTGACTGAAAAGAATGAATGTCAATAGGAAATGATCTTATGGGGGAGTTGCCGTTTTTGCTTTAGATTCTACATACATATCAGATCATCCAGTGTTTGTTTTTCTCTGTCTGACTTACTCCACTTAGCATAAGCCCTCAAGGTCCATCCATGTTGTCACAAATGACAGGATTTCCTTCTGTCTCATGGCTGAGTCACATTCTTTTGTAATATCCACCACATCTTCTTTATCCTCACATCCGGGAACCTCATTTCAGGGACGTGTGTTGCAGTCATTTTTTTCTTAGTGACTTCTCCCCCCTCCCAACTGAAGAGTAGCTTTTGTTGGTTGACATTAAAATTTTTTGTCTAATAAAATTTCTTAAAAATTCTTTGAGGTGACTT
The DNA here is from genome assembly GCA_006408675.1 of Madoqua kirkii. Taxonomy (NCBI): domain Eukaryota; kingdom Metazoa; phylum Chordata; class Mammalia; order Artiodactyla; family Bovidae; genus Madoqua; species Madoqua kirkii. The sequence continues at coordinate 46,469 of SJYC01077667.1, read as the reverse complement.
CCCTGGTGGTCCAGTGGTTAAGCATCCTCCTTCCAATACAGGGGACACAGGTTCAGTCCCTGGTCAGAGAACTAAGATCCCACATGCCTCAGGGCCACAGCTAGAAAAGCCTTCCCACTGCAACCAAAGAGTCAGCACAGCCACCAAAATGAATGAATAAATACAGTTTTAAAATCTCTGAGAAGTCTTGCAGAAAGAAACCCAGTGGCCTTCCTGCTGGTCAGTTTGCTGTAACAAGCAAGGTGACTGTACAGATAGTGAGGCTTCATGCTTTTCCTGTATGGAAGCTCCAGGAAATGCAGTTTGTGACATTAAATCATCTTGAAGCTTGAACATGGAATGACATCATTGTGTGTTAAGCTCGTCTTCTTTTCTAGACACAAGATCAGAAATAAAGTTGAGTAATATTTTGTCTCCATCTTCAGCTTGACAGTGGAATACTTAAAAAAAAAATCACATATGTGGTACATTTGTAGGTCCATAAAGAAATGATAATATAGTGAATATAATTTCCCCATAGCCTCGAAATGTTAGGACTGTGACATTTCTCTACATTTTTGTTTGTATAAGATGCTTTCCTGTGTCATGTGATATGTTTTCATGGAATCGTGTGATTTGTGCAGGACTCTTGGATGCTGTGTTGGGGAAATCACTTATCGCAGAGATGCTGAGTTTAATGTCGCTGTCCAACACACAGTAGGTGCTGAACGAACAGTGACTAACTGCCTGACTGAGAAGAAAGTGAGAAAGTGAAGTCGCTCAGTCGTGTCCGACTCTTTGCGACCCCGTAGACTGTAGCCTACCAGGCTCTCTGTCCATAGGATTTTCCAGGCAGTAGTACTGGAGTGGATTGCCATTTCCTTCTCCAGGGGATCTTCCCTGACTGAAAAGAATGAATGTCAATAGGAAATGTTATTACAAGGTCAGCTGATAAAACACAGGACGTGCTCCATAGTGGTTCTTTTCCAGAAACGAAATGCTGTTACCCTTGTTATTTTTAGGTCCACAAACAAATAAGTAAATAACTCCAGATGCAGGTGTGCAATAAACAAATGAAGCCTCGTATTCTTTTGAGGCTCTATTGGCTAGTGAATTTCCTTAATTGAAATTTGTGCGCAGTGTATCATAACACTGCGCGGGAGCCCAGTGTCTGTACTGAGCCAGCCGCTGACTGCAGGTCAGGCAGCTGCAGGGGGTTGCTTGCTGTCTGCTGGAGCTTGCTGTTTCTTCTTAACCTTTCCAGCAAGACTTCAGAGGAGGGTTTTTGCTTAATACTGTACCTGTCAAATTCCCAGAGCTGCAAGAAAATTGAAAATACAAATTATATTGTAAAGCGAAATATTTTGTGTGATTCTACAGTGTGGTTGATTGGGGAAGAGAATGAACTCTGACAGCCCTGCCCTTTTCAGTTCAGTGCTTCTAATGGTTCCAAAACAAAGGCCCCCACACCCCTCAGCATCTTTCCCCACTGCTGTATCAGAGACGCCCTGCTCCCTGCTCAATTCCCAGTGGCCGCTGACTCCGTGTCTTGGGTACAGAGGATCTTAGAAGGAACAGAAAACACCACATGTTAAAATTTTTGAATATAAATATTATTTACCATCCCCGGAGGACTCCAGCCATCTGATCAACGGGCAGCTTTTTAGCACTTGGCGCTTTCTCAGTATTCAATCCATTTTTCATAGGCAGAAATGATCTTTCCCCCGTTTTCTTCTGGCCTGTGGCCACCGCATCCCTAACGTGGGGCTGCTTGGGATGCAGAGGTCTGGGCGTGGTTAGGGGGCCCCCTCCTCTCTTTTCCTGTGATGATACTCAGCAGCCTGTACTCTCTGTTGATTCATTGTGTTCAGGGGAAAACACGTAGTGAGGTTTCGTGCAAGAGCCAGAAAATCTGAAGTTCTCTGGTTGAATTCCTCACCTGCAATGTGGTGGGTAGGTTGTATGTGTTGAAAGCATTGATGGGGGGAGGTTTGTAGGGCTTGGCTCCTTTGATGAAGGCTGAACCCTCCGTGGGCCTCCCTGACTGCTCAGCTGGGCAAAGCTGCCAGGGCAGGAGACTCAGAAGGCATGGGCTCGATCCCTGGGTCAGGAAGGTCCCCAAGAGGAGGAAAGGGCAACCCACTCCAATATTCTTGCCTGGAAAATTCCATGGACTAGTGGGCTGCGGTTCATGGAATCTCAAAGAGTCAGATGCAGCTGAGCAACTGAGCAGGCAGGACCCATCGCCGCCTCTCACGGCGCCTTCACGCAGGGGCCTTTCTGCTCGCTTGTCCTGCACACCTTTTTCAAGATTCCTCCCCTGTCCTGGCTGGGCAGGGCTGGGCAGCGGGGAGGCAGGGGACAGCTTCGCCCTCCCTCAGAACTCCCCCTTCCCTGGCACACAGGAGCTGGCTGCCTTTCTGATTTCCCCAACATCCCCGGGACGGAGGGTCAGGAGCTGATTGGCTTATTCAGGCTGAATGTTATTGCTCCACTAAAGCAAACGGCCGCCTCGCTCCCATCTGATCCTGCAGTATGCTGTGTGCAAGGACTTTTCTAATTAGCCATTAACCTGCAGACGATTGGGGAATGGAATATGTGAAGCCAGCCGCATGCTGGAGAGGCTTCTTTATTTTTGATATTAGACCCACAAATTAAGCTTAATTTAGAGGAAATAGAGAAATCCCCTTTTGTGAGACACTTTTGGAGGAAACCATGGTTTGCCCGTTGTGGTTTATGGGGGCCTGGCATTTCTGAGCACTGTTTGTCAAGTGGTTCGGTGTTCTCTCCTGGAACTAAGCTCCCCAATATCCAGTGCATTATGACGTGAGTTTCTCATAGCGAGAAAAAGGGGAGGGAAGGCAAACATCCTGCTTATTATGGAAAGTCTGCCTACACGATGAATCTGAATGGTTTCTCAGTTTAAAGAAACCATATATATAATACAACACTTGAAAACAAATATGTATGAATATGTGTGTCATATACATAAACAAATGTGTGTGCTCATATATATATGTGTGTGTGTGTGTGTTAGTCACTCAGCTGTGTCCAACTCTTTTCAACCCATGTATTGTAGCCCATGGAATTCTCTAGGGCAAGATTACTGGAGTGGGTAGCCATTCCTTTCTCCAGGAATCTTCCCCCCAGGGGGATCAAACCCAGGTCTCCTGCATTGAAGGCAGATTCTTTATGTCTGAGCCACCAGGTACCCAGTCAACTGAGGGGCAGTATGGATGTCACCCTCCTTGGGGTCTGATCTGAAAGGGAGCTCCTGCTTTCTCCAGGGTAAGCCCATGTTTCCCTGATGTTAATTTCTAGTTCAGTTCAGTCACTCAGTCATGTCCGGCTCTTTGCGACCCCATGAATTGTGGCACGCCAGGCCTCCCTGTCCATCATCAACTCCCGGAGTTCACTCAGACCTCACGTCCATCGAGTCAGTGATGCCATCCAGCCATCTCATCCTCGGTCGTCCCCTTCTCCTCCTGCCCCCAATCCCTCCCAGCATCAGAGTCTGTTCCAGTGAGTCAACTCTTCGCATGAGGTGGCCAAATCCAGAAAGAATGAAGGGATGAAGCCAAAGCAAAAACAATACCCAGTTGCACATGTGACTGGTGATAGAAGCAAGATCCAATGCTGTAAAGAGCAATATTTCATAGGAACCTGGAATGTCAGGTCCGTGAATCAAGGCAAATTGGAAGTGGTCAAACAAGAGGTGGCAAGGGTGAACGTCGACATTCTAGGAATCAGTGAACTAAAATGGACTGGAATGGGTGAATTTAACTCATATGACCATTATATCTACTACTGCAAGCAGGAATCCCTCAGAAGAAATGGAGTCGCCATCATGGTTAACAAAAGAGTCTGAAATGGAATACTTGGATGCAATCTCAAAAATGACAGAATGATCTCTGTTCGTCTCCAAGGCAAACCATTCAATATCACAGTCATCCAAGTCTATGCCCCAACCAGTAATGCTGAAGAAGCTGAAGTGGAATGGTTTTATGAAGACCTACAAGACCTTTTAGAACTAACACATAAAAAATTTTAAATATATTTGTTTAGGATATGATTAATATAAATTAAATATAAATCTATTACATTTAAACTACTAATGACATCAGTCAAGATGCTCCTCTTCTCACTTTTTCTACAACTGATAAAGCATTTTCAGAGAAATGTTAATATGTTTCATTGCAATTCTATATTTTTTATTTTTCCTATTTCTTATTTTTGCTCTAGAATCATTGTTTCTTTGCGGTTAAGGTGTCCAATGGTTTACAATGCCTATCTTCTTCATGAATTATACCTTTTAACATTAAAATATTCAGCCTTGCTTTATTTAAAATTAATTAATTAAGAAGTAATTCATATAATAAGATTGGTCCCATCTGGCTAATTCATAGTAATTTCCTCATCCCATGGTCCTTAATCACATCTGTTAATTCTTTTGGCAAAGTAACATGTTTACAGGTTACAGGGATTAGTGTGTAGATAAGATTTTTTGGGAAGTAGTACTTGGATGCAGTCTCAAAAAGGACAGAATAATCTGTTCATTTCAAGGCAAACCATTCGATATCACAGTTATCCAAGTTTATGCCCCAACCAGTAATGCTGAAGAAGCCGAAGTTGAATGGTTTTATGAAGACCTAAAAGACCGTTTAGAACTAAAACCCAAAAAAGATGTCCTTTTCATTATAGGGGACTGGAATGCTAAAGTAGGAAGTCAAGAAACACTTGGAGTAACAGGCAAATTTGGCTTTGGAATGCAGAATGAAGCAGGGCAAAGACTAATAGAGTTTTGCCAAGAAAATGCACTGGTCATAGCGAACACGCTCTTCCAAAAACACAAGAGAAGACTCTATACATGGACATCACCAGATGGTGAACACCGAAATCAGATTGATTATAGTCTATGCAGCCAAAGATGGAGAAGCTCTATACAATCAACAAAAAACAAGACCAGGAGCTGACTGTGGTTCAAATCATGAACTCCTTATTACTAAATTCAGACTTAAATTGAAGAAAGTAGGAAATACCGCTAGACCATTCAGGTATGACCTCAATCAAATCCCTTATGATTATGCAGTGGAAGTGAGAAATAGATTTAAGGGCCTAGATCTGATAGATAGAGTGCCTGATGAACTATGGAATGAGGTTCATGACATTGTACAGGAGACAGGGATCAAGACCATCCCCATGGAAAAGAAATGCAAAAAAGCAAAATGGCTGTCTGGGGAGGCCTTACAAATAGCTGTGAAAAGAAGAGAGGGGGAAAGCAAAGGAGAAAAGGAAAGATATAGGCATCTGAATGTAGAGTCAGTTTCTAAGGAGCTTTCTTATTGCTGTCCTTAGCAGTGAGGCTGCGGTTGCTTTTGTTTCCCATCACCAAACATGTTCTCCATGTCACGGGCTAAAGGTGGCACAGCCTTCTGTCTGTGTCACTCTCCGTCACCGGTGAAAGGACAGAAAGGGAAGTCAACGTGAAGTCGCTTGGCTGTGTCCGATTCTTTGTGACCCCATGGACTGCAGCCCGCCAGGCTCACCTGTCCATGGGATTCTCCAGGCAAGAGTACTGGCATGGGTTGCCATTTCCTTCTCCAGGGGATCTTGCCGACCCAGGGATTGAACCCAGGTTTCCCACATCGTGAGCAGATGCTTTACTGTCTGAGCCACTAGGGATTTCGAAAAGATAGAAAAGTGAATTCCAGTTCTGTAATGTTGTTTTCAGGGTCCTTAGGGTCATGTCAGGTAAGAGATCCCTTTGCAGACGGAGAAGTATGACTGTAGATTTAGACAGACCCTGGTTCAAACACACCCCTGCCCGTCAGATGGAGCCTGCGGCCGGTGGTTTCCTCTCCCTGGTCCTCTGTAGACTGACAGTCTCCAGGAAGGATTCATGATGGCTGTGCCAGTGCCCAGCAAAGAATCGCCCAGTGCCAGCGGGTGTGTCTGCGTGATGAGTGTGATTTCATGGCCATCGCTGTGCTTTGGGAGCTTGGAGATCCAGCAGCTACGGTGGCTCGGGGCCCCCTCTCTCCCTCCCCTGTTGGGTAGGGCAGTAGGCAAGCTGTCTGCATCGGGCTCTCTGCCACGCATCCCGCTCAGTGGATGGAGATGAATCACAGCGGGGCCTGCAGGAGGCAGGGTTTTGTGATTCAGTGTGTCCTGTCCTGAGAGAGCCCTCACCCCACCCTGCTGGGTGGCTGGGATAACCTCGCACGTGAAGTTCAGTGCACACCCACCCACTTCCCTGACCTCAGAGGGGAATCAGCCTTCCTGTGGTCCAGACTCTCCTGGCACCCAAGGCAAGGGGCTTATCCATCCCTGCTCTGTGTCCCCTTAAGGTTCCAGGAAGCTGATTCCTCGAGGAATCAGTTCCTCAGTTCTCTGATTCTTTGAGGTGTGTGGGCTTCCTGTGGAATGAAGCCTGTCTCCTCTGACCACTCAAAGCTCTTTTGGCCTGGCAGTGTCGGTGCCCTTAAACCTGAGTTCTCTGCCACCCCAGACAATGGAAGTCGCAAAGATGCTAAGCTCGTGCCCTCTGAAGAGAGTTTGCAGTCTGTGTTGCAAGCTGGGGCTTGTCACTGGGCAACACTCTGTCTTCCTGCTCAATCTGTGCAGCTTTGAGAAGAAAATCGCCCTCGGGATTGACTCCTGTTTACCCTTTACAGATCTGTGAGGTGTTGGAGGAAAGTGACAGGGTCTCCTGGGGCCACACAAGGGCTCCTTAGCAGAGGAGCTGTGATCGTCCACATCAAAGTGCTGAGGTCACAGTAGACACCCACGCTTTGAGTGAGTGTGCCCAGGGTCGCAGCCTGGTGAGCCCGCCAGGGCTGGTGGCCAGGGTGGCTCTCGGAGCTCTGGACTTGAGGAAGAGGAATCTGGTAGCCTCATTGCAGCCTACGGTCAGCTATGTGCTGGACTGAGCATGAAGGATCACTGGCCGTGATTGCGACGACCAAGTTAGAAGCTGATTTCCTAGTGATTGCCTTGAGGTTAGTGAAAATTCTTGAGTTCAGATTCAAGGGAAACTATTTTTATTTGACGGGATTTCAGATTTTTTCTCACAGTTCAAGATCACATACTCCCAGGGTAGGGGCCGCCCAACGCAGGAATGAGGCTTGGGAACCAAGGACAGGTTCTGTATCCATGCTCACGAGGTGCCCCTGAGAAGAAAGGAGCGTGAACAAGCACCTCGCTGTCCTTTCGTTCCTTTGTGAATCTGCTGCTCCCAAGAGGGAATAGTTCATTTCCACTCTTGATTGTGAATGGATGCTTTGGGGAGCACGTGGCGGCTTGCTGCACCCATGTGGGCAGTAGAGACCACCTTCACGTCCTTTTATGGGACAACGTGCACGTGACTGTGTCTGGTTTAGACAAGAGGATCCTATTCTGCCTCACTGCTGCATGACACTCTGTTCCCGTCTTTATTTCTTTCAAGTGATTGCCTTTGAATTTCCAGGTTCTTCGTCTTGAAATACCCATGTCAGCTTCAAAGCTGAGCTATTCAAGAACAGGTCCTCTCCCACCTTCAGCTCAACCCCCTAGCTCAGAGCTGCACACAGATTTGGGATTTAAAGAAATGTGATTCGATGACGTGGAGATGAAGGGGTGGATGTCTAAGGATGCCTCTGGTCTTCTGGAAGTCCTCGACAAAGGGATGAAAATAGAACAGAGCTTTCAAGTTTGCTATTTCCTAGGCTTTACAGTTTGGCAATCTGTATTTGCAAAAAGGATGCCTTCTGTAAGTGACCGGAGCCATCTTTAGTTTTCATCCCATGCACAGCAGGCATCGGGTCACACTCCTCCTAACCTGTGTCCCTTCTTCCTCACTATCGCTCGCCTCTCTCACGCCAGTTCTGCCTGCATCTTCTTGACATCCCTCGCGGTCTTACACCAGTACTTGCTGAGGTCCCAGCTCTCATTGCCGTCATCCCTCCCCCTGGCTGCCCACGTGGCATTTTCCTTCACGTTTTGGCGGTCTCCTCTGTCGGAGGCATGGATGGACATCTGTCCTAGTGAACGCCGCGGCTCCTCCCCTCAGTGGGCCTGCTGCAGGAGGCGAAGCCAGGAGACATGGATGGTCCCCAAGGCTGTGCAGGGCCTGACCCAAGGCTCAGGCGGCAGCTTCAAGCCTGAGTTCCTTCACTTGGAAGCTGCACCGTCCAGTGGGTAAGAATCCAGCTTTCAGTGCACAGGACACGGGTTCAGTTCCTGGTAGGGACCTGACTTCCCACGTGCTGCGGGGCCAATGAGCCCAGGCTCCACAGCTCCTGAGCCTACGCGCTTCAGAGCCCGTGAGCTGCACCAGGAGAAGCCCCACATGCTGCAACCAGAGAAAGCCTGTGTGCCGCAGCAAAGACCAGCACAGCCAAAACAAAAACTAATTCAAAAGCCAGACAGAGAAACAGCCATGGATGACGTCATTAATTCATGGAGTTGCAGCTTCCTCATTCCGGAGCTGGACACAATATTGACTTGCCAGGAGCATTCCAGAAGATACTGTAAAGCCAGGAACAGGCCTGCAATAGAAACACACGGTCTTTTAATACACATGCAGATTGCTAAGTCACTTCAGTCTTGTCTGACTCTTTCTGATCCTATGGATTGTAGTCCACCAGGCTCCTCTGTCCATGGGATTCTCCAGGCAAGAATACTGGAGCGGGTTGCCATGCTCTCCTGCAGAGGATCCTCCTGACCCAGGGATCGAATCCAGGTCTCTTATGTCTCCTGCATTGGGAGGCGAGTTCTTTACCACCAGCACCACCTGGGAAGCCCATCTTTCAATATAAGAAAAAACAAGAAGCAAAGCCAGGAAATAGGGGAAGAATTGAGTGCCTCTAGGAAGGAAGTGAAATGAAGTAAAGTTGCTCAGTCGTGTCCCACTCTTTGCAACCCCATGAACTGTAGCCTACCAGGCTTCTCAGTCCGTGGAATTTTTCAGGCAAGAATACTGGAGTGGGTTGCCATTTCCTTCTCCAGGGGATCTTCCCCACCCGGGGATCGAACCCTGGTCTTCTGCATTGTAGGCAGACGCTTTACCATCTGAGCCACCAGGGAAGGAAGACTTTTCTAAGAAATGCACTGTTCCCACTGAGGTAAGGAGAAAGATGCTGCAAATAGATGGAAGATGGAGTTTTGTCCTAACTGCATGTGGACATCTTTAACCCAGCATGAAATGCAGGATTTTGCTCGGTCCTTTAAAAGCATGAGAGCGTTTCATGTGGCTTCGATTGTGGGGGGTGTGTCTCCTTGCCCACGTGTCAGTGCAGAGGTATTGATCGTTTGCCGTGGGATGGGCATCGTCCTGACTCTGGGGACACACAATGAGCGAGGCAGAGCTGGTTCAGTCTCCAAGAGCTGAACGCATGTCCGGCATCGCAGTTCAAGGGTGTCTGGGGTCCAGAGCTTTGGGAAGAGATAAGCAGGAAGCAAAGGGTCAAGCACACGAGTACAGCTAAATCTCCCCATGAGAAAAGCTTCAGACTGTCTCCAATTGAGAGACTTTCTACAAAATATTTGACAAGTGCTCCTGTCAAGGTCATCAAGAATCAAGAAAAGTCTGGGAAACTGTCACAGCCAAGAGGGACCCAGAGAGATAGGAAGAGACTATAAATAATGTCGTACCCTGCCTGGGAACCTGGAGGCAGTAAACGGACATGGGGAGAAGGGTAGTGAAATCTGAATCACGTGAAGTCTAGTTAAAAACAGTGACCCAGGCCTTCCCTGGTGGCTCAGTGGCAAAGAATCCGCCTGCCAGTGGAGGAGTCGTAGGATCCATCCCTGGTCCGGAAAGATCCCATGTGCTGTACAGCAACTCAGCTCTCCTCAGCTCCTCTGGGGTGGGTACGGATTCAGGGGAGGAGGAGCAGAAAGAAGGCTAGTCATACTGTCCTGTCAAAGATTTATTTTGAGATGGAAAGATGCTGAAAATGTTAAATCAGACAAATGGCATCACTAATGTTGTTTTTATGAGGCTGTTTGGGTTGCTTTGCTGAAAGTCTAGAAAAAGAGGGAGTTGGGCCACTTGGAGGGCCCATTAGGTGCCTCTGGAAAAATCTGGGCAAGAGATGCTGTGACCCGGGCTCTGATGGTCTCTGGGGAGAGAAAGAGGGATGGGGGTTTCAGACGTGATTTGGAGGCAGGGTCCAGTCGGCCTGTGGTGAACTGTGTGTAGGGAGGGAAGGAAAGTGGAGAATCAAGGAAAGCTTAGATGTCTGGCTTGAACCAAGATGGACAGGTGGGAATCTTAACGAGATGGAAGCTCAGGTTTGGGCAGAGCTCTGCTTTGGCTCCCTCAGTGTTTCTCACCCTTTCCCCCCCATTATCACCCTCTAAGGAGAAGGATTAAATTAGATTTAAGTTTAATTAAAAAGAGACATTAAGTGCTAAGGAGAAAGATGGGAGCAGCATGGAGGGCCAAGGGCCAGCGTAATGTTGAAAATGTTCTACATCCATCCCGAGAACCAATTTTCACCCCCAAGGGGAGACAGTGCCCCGTGGAGAATGCACGGCCTGGTTAGTAATGAGATGTCTAGGTGATGGCCAGAGAGAGAAGTTGCAAATAGGGGTCAAAATGCTGGCTGGAACTCCCAAGGAAGGGTTGGTTCTGAGATACAGCGGGGTGGCCTCAAGCGTTCATAGGATAAAATCAAGCCCACCAGGGGAGCGAGTGTGGCTGGAGAAGAGACGCAGACCAGGCTGCAGCCGCGGGACACTCGGGCATGTAGGGGATTAGCAGTGGAAGGGATATCATTAAAGGAGAGAACCCAGGAGTGGGAAAGCGAGGTTGAATTCTGATGAGAGGATGTGAAAGGTCACAGAGATGTGACCGGAGCCATCGGCCACGCAGGGGCCACTGTTGCTGCTGACTGGCGCAGTATCCCCGTAATTGCCACGGAGGACACCAACCTGCAGGGACAGGGGGCGGAGTCGTGGAGAGCGTGGACCCGCTGACCGGGCACCTCTGCCAGCATGCAGTGAGACACTGCCGTCGGGGGAAACGGTGATGCCAGCTGGTCGGATGTAGTGTTTGTTGTTGACCCAGGAATCATCCGGTGGAGAGAGAAACAGGTGAGGGGTGGCTCTGGGCTTGGTGCAGGAAGTCAGTAAGAACTGTGGGGTCCGGGGTAGGGGGGTTGTTGGAAGGGCAGGGGCTGGCCTTTGACAGGAGCCAGACACAGATCCACTGTAACAAGAGAGAGGACAGACCGAGTGCAAATGTCAACAGAGGCTTAGACGTGACGGTTGGACGATGAGAACATTTCAGCGTGGTTTTTTCCTCACTAAAAAATAAGACAAGATTATCAGAAGGGGTTTTCCGAAGAGTGGTCACAGTGCACCTGTGTCTATGTGCTGTCCATGTGAAGCTTTCCCCTCTAGGCCTTTATCCTGCTAATCCACACTCACGGGTGCAGACGGATGACTCCTTGTGGTCCACGCCGCCCTCTTACGTAAAGCCCGGGAGAGGCCTCACAAGCAGATGAACCTAACACGATACACTGCTTTAAATAACTCATGTAAAATCACCCTTCTGTGAACATTTCTAGATGGATCTTGTCTTTTAAGCTTCAGCAAACCCTATTAGCCATCAAAACCCTTTAGTTTCTCAAAATAGCCCTCTCCCAGCTTCCTCCCGCATCTTTGCATCCTGGCTGCGTGGGCCCTGGAGAGGCTGGGACAGGGTGTCGGCTGGACCAGTAGGGACCAGAAGCCCCTGGAGAGGACTTGTTTCCAGGGCCCCCTTCCCTTTGGCAACTGTTCTGCACTCAAGGGCTTTCCGATGTCTGGGTTTGAGCATCTGTATGTTTCATCTTCTCTCTTTGAAGACTATGATCTTGTGTTATCCCTCTCCCCTCCTCCCCCTCCCCCCTAGGCGCTAAGGATGAAAAATCAGGAACCCAGGATGCACTCTGGTGCAGTGGACATTTCAGGTCCCAGTGGTGATGCTCCCCAGGCTGGAGGCTTGCCATCCTTTCTGTTTTGTTTAGAGGCACAGAGTATACAGCCCTGCTTGGTGCTTCCTGATCAGTCCCAGGGGCAGCAAGAGTTTTGAGAAGCACATTCTTCCCGCCTCATCCCAGTTGCTCTTGAGTCTCCGTGATGCCATTGCATTTTCCCACTGCTCGGCTGCAGAATGCATGGAGGGATTTTAGAAATCACAAGCTGAGTGTTATGGGCCTTTTCCTGTTGCCGACGTCACCTTCCTAGCCCCGCAGTCATGTGAGATGGGTGTTTCGGCTGCTGGCGAGCAGCCGGTCAGGGTGCATGGAGTCCAGAGAGCTGATGCTTCTCGCTGATGGTGTCTGTATAGGCGTGTCTCCTCCTTCTGGTCCAGCTGGAAATGCCAGTTCTGGCTGGGGCAGCTCTGGTGAAAGGGCTCCCATCTCAGCCGTCTTGATGATGAGAGTCAGGAGTGGACCTCAGTTGGAACATTATCCCTTTCCCGTTTAGAAAAGAAGGTTAATCTGAAAATATCTAAAAGTATTTGCCGTGTTTTTTAACTTTGTTTACATTAAAATGCTGTGCTTAGTCACTCAGTCGTGTCCGACTCTTGGCGACCCCAGGGACTGCAGCCCACCAGGCGCCTCTGTCCATGGGGATTCTCCAGGCAAGAATACTGGTGTGAGTTGCCGTGCCCTTCTCCAGGGAATCTTCCCCACCCAGGGATCAAACCCAGGTCTTCCGTACTGCAGGTGGATTCTTTAGTGTCTCAGCCACCAGGGAAGCCTACTTTAAGATGGGTCTACTGATTAACACTTCACATTGTCTCTCTGGCATGAAGCATCTTCAATAAGCGAGTTTTCATGCCCTTAAAAGTGAAAAATCCAAGACCAGAGGCACAGTGATTGAATTCTCCTGGATTTCCAAGGCTCTCTCACGCCCATCTGATTTGACAGCCATTTTTAAAGCTAGTCAGCCGTCTAGTCCTTTCAAAGCTTTGACTTCATTGTCACATAGAAGCCAGCTTTCTTTTCACAGCCACAGTTTTCTCATTTTGTATAAATTTTAAGGAATTCAAGCAGTTGTGATAGCAGGCTTTGTGAATATAAACCAGGCAGGGAACACACGCAACTGGGTGTACAAAGCCGACATGTGTGTGCTTTCTTCTTAGCTGTAGTGGTGCACGCGGTCAGTGCAGGAGAGCTGTTTAATTGACTGCTGTGGAGGTTAGAGAGGGGCAAATCTCTATTAGAGCGAAAACTAAGAGGCTTGCCTGGTGGTTCAGTGATTAAGACTGTGCTTTCCGATGCAGGGGCTGCAGGTTCAATCCCTGGTGAGGGAATTCCAACCCCAGATGCCTCATGGCCAAACAAGCAGAACGTGAAACAGAAGCAATATTGTCATAAAATTCAATAAGGACTTTAAAAACGGTCCATATAGCAGAATGCATGGAGGGATTTTAGAAATCACAAGCTGAGTGTTATGGGCCTTTTCCTGTTGCCGACGTCACCTTCCTAGCCCCGCAGTCATGTGAGATGGGTGTTTCGGCTGCTGGCGAGCAGCCGGTCAGGGTGCATGGAGTCCAGAGAGCTGATGCTTCTCGCTGATGGTGTCTGTATAGGCGTGTCTCCTCCTTCTGGTCCAGCTGGAAATGCCAGTTCTGGCTGGGGCAGCTCTGGTGAAAGGGCTCCCATCTCAGCCGTCTTGATGATGAGAGTCAGGAGTGGACCTCAGTTGGAACATTATCCCTTTCCCGTTTAGAAAAGAAGGTTAATCTGAAAATATCTAAAAGTATTTGCCGTGTTTTTTAACTTTGTTTACATTAAAATGCTGTGCTTAGTCACTCAGTCGTGTCCGACTCTTGGCGACCCCAGGGACTGCAGCCCACCAGGCGCCTCTGTCCATGGGGATTCTCCAGGCAAGAATACTGGTGTGAGTTGCCGTGCCCTTCTCCAGGGAATCTTCCCAACCCAGGGATCAAACCCAGGTCTTCCGTACTGCAGGTGGATTCTTTAGTGTCTCAGCCACCAGGGAAGCCTACTTTAAGATGGGTCTACTGATTAACACTTCACATTGTCTCTCTGGCATGAAGCATCTTCAATAAGCGAGTTTTCATGCCCTTAAAAGTGAAAAATCCAAGACCAGAGGCACAGTGATTGAATTCTCCTGGATTTCCAAGGCTCTCTCACGCCCATCTGATTTGACAGCCATTTTTAAAGCTAGTCAGCCGTCTAGTCCTTTCAAAGCTTTGACTTCATTGTCACATAGAAGCCAGCTTTCTTTTCACAGCCACAGTTTTCTCATTTTGTATAAATTTTAAGGAATTCAAGCAGTTGTGATAGCAGGCTTTGTGAATATAAACCAGGCAGGGAACACACGCAACTGGGTGTACAAAGCCGACAGTGTGTGCTTTCTTCTTAGCTGTAGTGGTGCACGCGGTCAGTGCAGGAGAGCTGTTTAATTGACTGCTGTGGAGGTTAGAGAGGGGCAAATCTCTATTAGAGCGAAAACTAAGAGGCTTGCCTGGTGGTTCAGTGATTAAGACTGTGCTTTCCGATGCAGGGGCTGCAGGTTCAATCCCTGGTGAGGGAATTCCAACCCCAGATGCCTCATGGCCAAACAAGCAGAACGTGAAACAGAAGCAATATTGTCATAAAATTCAATAAGGACTTTAAAAACGGTCCATATTAAAAAAAAATCTTTAAAAAAGTGAAAATCACTCCCTCCTCAGTTGGTGTAGGGTGTAAAGGATTGTGCGTATAGATGTTTCTTAAGCCTGAGTACATTAGGAGAAACAGCCCTATCGAGATAGTGACGGTCCTTCCCCAAAAGAGAGACGTCGTCAAACTTTGAGTACAGTGTTAGCAATTACGCGATCACTGGCCTTTACCATTTCTGATTACCTCTTTGCCAACCTCTCAAAGACGACGAGCAGGTAAGCGCTCAGATCTTTAGAAAATGAAACTAAATTTTATATCTATCTAGTCTGGCGGAAGATCGCGTGATGTTTGGGGAGTACCAGGAAAGTAAGTTCAAGAAATTGTAAAAGAAGGTTGATTTAACTTAAAAAGTGTATGTTCTTTCCTAACCCTGAGTACTGAACCTGCTCACGTGGTAAAGCAACGCTGATCATGGGGTAACAGAGGAGTTCTCATGGTACCTGGTCACGGGCAAACTGATCACATGGTAAAGCATTTCCCAGACTGCGTGACTAGCAGGGGAGCGGGCAGGGCAGGGAGAGGCAGAGAGAAAATGTTCTTCTGTTTCCCTTTCAAAGGATGTGTTTCTTGTCAAAATGTAATCACTGGTGTCAGCAAACTGATGAGATGCTCTGAGCATTGTTTACCAAATAAAAAGTTTCCTTCTGTGTGACAAGCAAGAGATTAGATCAAGTGGTTAGATCTGCTGCTTACAAGATGATGGGGCAAAAGTAATTGCCTAATGGGATGCTTAGGGTGTGACCCAGCAGACACCAACATGAGAACCACCTCTCAATGTCCCCAGCGCATCTGCTAGGCGCCCTGAACACTTGGGTTCCCCAAAAGCATTTGATGAGCCTCCTGTTCCTGCTTTATAGTTAACTAGTTTTTTTCATGTAGTGTCCTCTACAAAGGGGGTATAAATCAATATAGTTGACTTTTTCCGCAATAAAATACCACTCATGATGCTTTGAAATAACTTCAAAAGCCCCAACTGTAATCTTAGACTTGTAAGTGTATTGTACAGGAATTACCATCCAGGATAATAAAGATCATAGCAAAAGCGTTTTATTTATCAAGCCTTTAGTCGGGGCCTCACTTTCCTCGCATCCTCTGCATTCCTGTCGGTAGCCACAGAAGGCCATCATATGTTCCTTATTTTGCAGGTGAGAGAGCTGAAGTTGATACTGGTTAGCAGTTCACGCCAGGCTATATGGCTAACAAGTCAGAGGGGACCAGATTCAGGCCAAGGTTTGCCCGACACCACAGTTCATTTTCTAACTGTTTAATTTCCTGTTATATTGTTCACATCCTTTGTACCTTCTTTACCCTTTGGGGTGTGAGTGAGAGAAAGGCATGAGATTATCCAGTAATGTAATAGCTTGCATAAACCTTTTTTTTCCCTTATTGTTTTGATAGAGAACTTCCAGCCCCATTGTCAGTGAAATAAATGTTTGGGCTGTTAAAAAAATTTCTCATGACCCTTGTTAGACATTGGACTTCCCTTGTGGCTCAGGAGAACTGGGTTGGATCCCTGGGTTGGGGAGATCCCCTGGAGAAGGGAATGGCTACCCACTCCAGTATTCTGGCCTGGAGAATCCCATGGACCGTATAGTCCATGGGGTCGCAAAGAGCCGGACACAACTGAGCGACACTCCCTTTCACTTGTTAGAGGTTGTATGGCAGACTTTGTTCAGGCCCATCCTAGTGGGTGTAGGGACCACCACAGTGGGCTTTTTTGGTGGTGGAGAGAAATTGGGTTCTACTTGCTCTAAACACAACAAGAAAAAGTGGGCCCTTTTAGCAGAGGTGTAAAGTGGAATCAGTGGACGTAAAATCCCTGGAAAGAAACATCGGATGTAAGGGGCAGTGCTGGACTACTCTGGTGGCTCAGTGGCAAAGAACTGCCTGTCACTGTAGGAGAGATGAGTTCAGTCCCCGGGGTCAGAAAGAGCCCCTGAGGAGGGGATGGCTACCCACTCTAGTATCCTTACCTGGGAAATCCCATGGACAGAGGAGCCTGGGGGGGTGCAGTTCATGGGATTGCAAAAGAGTGGGACACAACTGAGTGACTAAGCAACAACAAAGGGGAAACCCTGCCTGAACTGGCTGCACAGGTTTCTTGTTGAAGGCAGACCAGGGCGATCCGCTCTGGAGGGTGTGGGGGCAGTTCTTGCTGAAACTGGAAAATGCTGAGATGCATACGGAAGCCCACAGGTCAGGGCTTAGTCGAGAAGAGAGTTCAGAAGAGCCTGAGTCTGGTCAAGGAGAAGATCTTTGTCGGGAGCAGAACTGTGGCTGGAATTCAAGTCAAGAAATACACCAGTGCTCACTGCAGAGCCTTTTTGCAACGCGCTTTGGAAGCCAGCACAGAAAGAAGGAAGGTCCTATCAGACTGATGCCCTTTCTCCAGACTGCAGCTGTGTTAGGAGATCAGCTCACGTGCCTACGAGAGCGTGGCCGCCCCGGAAGGACCATCACACGCAAAGGTGTGTATTTCACCCCATCCTCTCTCATTCATCACAGCAGGGGCTTTTCCATAGTATCTCCGAATCAGCGGAGTTGTGGAGAACCGTGACCTGAATACTGAGTTAGACGTCATACTTGAGAGTATGTTTGTGGTTTAAAGCATTTATTCTTTTGTTGTCCTTTTATAACAGTGAGAAACTTTTGTGCTTTGAGTAAAATGCTCTGCTCTGGAAGTGAGGCTCTGTGTTTTTTTGGTTTTTGGTTTTTGTTGTTTTTTTAAGAGGATTTTTTTTTTTCTTCTAAAAACACAGAGAAAAATACCACAGGTTTCACACAGCATCATCGCCACCCTTTCCCATCACCTTGCGGTCAGACAGCTTTCAGGCACTAGTAAAAACTGAAGGCTCAAATAAATACTGGGGATTCACTCAGGCTTGACTACTCCTGGGGACAAAGTTGGCAGTTTGGTCACCGTTCTTGCAGACACTTAGCCTCTTGCCAGGCACTTCGACATCAGAGAATTCAGGGCATAGATTAGTGACTGCGGAGGCAAATTCATCTGCAGGTAAGTGAGCGAGTAGCTTATAGTACTAATGCAAAATGCCCTGGTTTTTCTGTCTACTGAGAGGCTTAATATGCTCATTGATAATCTCTATTGGTTTGAAATGAAAGATAAGTTTGTCTCCCTCCACTCCCCCCGCCCTCTTTCATTCACTCCAGGCGAGGGAAATTCAGGAATATTTGCAGCTTTTCCATTTATAAAATAGTCCAGAGGAAATGAAGATCAGGTCAGCCCCGTTGTCCGTTGTTTTATTCCTCGGGTTGGTGAGGCGCTGGCACTGTTTAGCCAGTTACTCCGCTGGAATTTACAGTAAGGCCTTGCTTTAATGCAATTCCATCGAGGGAGTGTTTGTTTTAAATAACTTCCCTGGCTTCCTTGTTTGGTTTGTGCTGGAGATCCTGTCTCTGTGTTTCCAGCGTGGAGCCCCCCCTGGGCTTTGCTGCACAGATACAGTTTTATTTTTAAATTGAAAAGTGGATTTGTTTAATGTCCTTCAAGGAGCAGATACATAGAGCTGCAGCTTTCCTGAGAGGCGTTGCCAAAGTCGTAGTTGGTAGAAAGTCACCAAGAAAGGGGAATTGGCTTGTTGAGCCGTGCACAACAGACCGTCATGGTCTCCGGTAGTTTTGTGGCTTGAGAATAATACAGAATTTAGAGCGTGTGAGCCCCTGAGTAGTGATAAAGACTGCCTTTGCTAGGAGAATTTGCTACTGGACAGCTCTGGACCCCGCGGGAGCCACATAAAAGGACAGATATTCCAGAAGGGCTTAGGGAGCACGTGTCTCATTACACGCCGGGGATCAGTGCTGTCCCTGGGAACAGGTGGCAGGTGCTTTACTTCAGGGATGTGTGACATCCCTGACCGGTGCCCAGCTGGGACCAGGTTCCTCCTGACTCTGGCCCCCACTGGCATTGCTGGGGAGGAGACCCAGAGGGCCTCAGGGAGTCCGAGGCCTGCAGAAGACTCCCTCCCGGGGCCAGCCCTGGCTCACACAGCCTCATCTCGAGAATCAGATACCTCTTTGAACAGGATGCTTTGACATCCAGATGGACCAAGTTGATTCAGATGAGTAGATGTTGCCTTACCCTCGAGGGGCCCTGGCCCCACCCCTGAGGCTAGAGCGACAGGGATGAAGACCTTGACTGCCCAATAGGCAGAGGCAGTGTGCCGCATCCAGGAAGAGGCTAGGGAAGATGTTACAGCTCCCAGCTCAGCTGCCCCTCACCCTTCCCCACCCTTACCTCCTTCTGTCTGGGAAGTCTAGGGCGAATGTGTAAACTACCAAGGCTAAACTGCTGGGACGGGGAAGAAATGGTCTCAGGATGGAGGTGCATACCCTGTACTGTGGGGTCCATGCAGGTTCCTCTCACAGGGGCTCAGGAAAATCCCTAAGCAGAGGGATCTGGGAACTGGGCTATAAGGGGAGAGCAGGTTTCTGCCAGAAAGCAGGGGAGGATTCCTGTGGCCTGAGGGAATGCAGCCCTGCAGGGCCTGGGTCAGGGGATCTGTGGGTGACCCCGGATGGCCCAGCAAGGGGCCTACAGGGTTCAGCAGGACGGGGCCTTGGAGAGGTGTTCCCAGGCCGCATTGCAGGAGTCCTGGATGACAAGCTCGGGTCCTGAGGTCAGCTGATTGGCACCCTGAATTTCCTCTGCACCCTCGTACTTGCCACCCTACTGAACGCACATTCCCAGCTCCTGCAGAGAACAGAGACACTTTTGACTGCGGCAGGAGAAGGCTGAAGAGGTGTTCCCAGGCTGCATTGCAGGAGTCCTGGATGACAAGCTCGGGTCCTGAGGTCAGCTGATTGGCACCCTGAATTTCCTCTGCACCCTCGTACTTGCCACCCTACTGAACGCACATTCCCAGCTCCTGCAGAGAACAGAGACACTTTTGACTGCGGCAGGAGAAGGCTGTCACTGTGCCTAGCGAAGCGGGCAAGGCTTCTCTTGTTGGTCCCAATGTATGAAGGTCTGTAACGGGCCTGGTCCTCAGTAGGTGCTCACAAATTATCCTGCAGCACATAGTAGGGATAGCACGAATGTCCGCTTTTCTTTCTTTTTCCTTCCTGCCCCTGGGAGATATGTCTATGTATTTATACACCTATTCTGTTCTAGGAGGTTCTGTACAAAGTTTATGGGGGGCACTGAGCAAAAAGGTTCCTTTCATACAAATTACATGCCAGTTGCATCCTCAGTGGAGATGTTTTCCCTTCCTCTGAGCTTCCTGCTCGGGGCAAGGTGAGCTGACCTTTGGCTCAGCTCAGTTAGTCTCCAGTCAGCTAACTTCTTAATCAGCTTTACCCTTTTCTGCATCTGTGAACTCTTGTTCAATCATGACATTCACCCCGGCCTCCCAAAACGTCAGGGAAGATTCATTTGTTTTGGTGGTTACAAGATTTTTACTCAGCAAAGGCAGTGTTATCTTGAGAGTTGGTTAGAGTACGTGAAGTCTTACGTGGATAAATGAGCATGATTCATGTTTTGATGCGGTTAAACCTTTTTATTTTATTTTAGGGGGCAGAGAGGTTCACAGGTTTCTTTGAGGACCCAAACACTTGGGCCTCGTGCGAGGAGGAAACAGTCAGTCGCTGCTGCACAGCAGTGTCATTGTCTTAGGAGTTAGAATCAGTCCCTCTTTAAGTGACTGTTTAACTTGACCAGCCTTATTGTGGTTTAATGCTTATTTGATAAAATTCACCCATTTTAAGTGGGTAGATAGTTTTCAAAGTCTATTTGCTTCTAAGATCCTGTTAGAAGAATAAGTGGAGATGTTTGGTATTTGCAGTCGGAGAAACAGCTTTGTTAGCTGTAATCCAGAGTCCTTTGCGTGGCAAAACCCCACATGCCTGCAAAGACTGCTGTGGCTTCATCTTTCAGTGACGACGTCGTGTTCCTCGGGATGCCAGGCACAGAGAGACAGAGGTCTTCTGAACGGCTCCAAGCTTCTCGGCCTTCGAGTTTAGTACAGATGACCTCGGGGCCTTTGCCCTCTGCTGTTTTTTTGTTTGTTTGTTTGTTTTTCCCCTTTTTCTGGAAGACAGGACAAAGGCATAGGCGGGTATGACTGGCACGGGGCTCTGTGGCCCCTGGACGTGGCAGTGGGCTCCCGTGAACCTGAGGCATGCAGGCCGCCTTCCCCCTTGTGGGGCTGGGCGAGGAAGCACCCGTCAGCTGGGTTCTGGTGGACTTGGGCTCAGAATCCTTGAGTCTTCAGCCACCACCGGATAGTGGTCTGCCCAGGAACAGTGGTCAGAATTCTGCTGCAGAGATTGAAACAGAAAACGGGAAAGTCCTAAGATGGCAGAGGAGGTGGCAGAGGCATAGGACGGGGAGACCACTTTCTCCCCCACTATTTCATCAAAAGATCATTTGAATGCTCAGCAACTTCCGCAAAACAGCTTCTGAATACTGGCAGAGGATGCCGGGCACCCAGAAAGGCAGCCCATTCTCTTCGAAAGGAGGCGGGACAAAATAGAAAAGACAAAAGAGAGACAGAAGAGTTAGGGATGGAGACCCATCCGGGAAGGGAGTCCTGAAGGAGGAGAAGTTTCCACACACCAGGGAAGCCTCTCACCGGCGGGTCTGTGGGAAGCTTTGGAATCTCAGAGGGTGACATAACCGGGAGGGAAAAAACAAAAAACGTGTAGGCCTAGGGAGGCCACCTGAGGGGACGACAGCAGCCCTCCCCTCAGTTCCCTCTGTCTCCAGCCAGCTCTCCTTCCGGCCACCCCGTCTCTCGCATCTTGCTGCCGCTCCATCGCTGGGTCCTTTCTGACTCTCTGCGACCCCATGCGCCGCAGCACGCCAGGCTTCCCCGTGCGCCACCGTCTCTCCCCTCTGTCCTCATCATTCCTTTCTCTGCTTCTTCAGCAGCAACAACATTCTCTCGGCTATATATCCTCCTCCTCTCAGCTTGTTCCAGCATCACCCGGTGTCCTGAGAGCGGGCTCTGTTCGGGTGACAGCCATCTGTCATTTTTCAGGGTCAGATTCAAAAGAAGAAAAAGAAAAAAATAAAGCGTTCTGCAGAGTGATGCTGGGTGTCTGCCAGAGGGGCCCCGGGTAACTCGGGTTTACCAACTACTTCCCCACCCTTTTTCCTCCTACCAGGTGAGAACAGAAAAATGTGAAAAGTTCTCCACCCAAGGGCCGCGTGTCCAGTGAGCTGAAAGCGTGCTGGAAGCGCAGAGCTTCTGTGGGTCGTGTCTGGCTAAGACCAGAGCCTCGCTGGGCTGTGCTGGGCTAGGGTGCCCTTGGCCTAGCTCTGCAAAATGCCCCGAACGCCAGTTGCGAGTTCTGCTCGTGGAGCCCTGCACGGGGGTTTTGCTCTGCTGCACAGAATGATGAATCATTGGTTTTCTTTGCCCAGCTGTGCTTTCACAGCCTTGCTCTTGGTTGGAGCTGCTGGGTTCCTTGTCTGCCACGGGCAGTCACTATTGGAAGGAGCAGGTCAGAGTGTGGATGAAAGGAGGAGACATGCAGTCAAGCAAACCAGTGAGATCCGAGCAAAGCCCAGCACAGGGGCCGAGCCCCATTCTGTGGTTTTGACCTGATTTCTCACCGTGGAGTTATAGAAGTCTCCAGAAGGCAAGCTGCCTGCTCCCAACCTCCCAGGACACAGGAGAATTGCAGTGTTTGCTTTCAATATGTTATATTCAGGAATTATTCAAGGAATGAAGCCATCTTATGTCTAGCCCGAGAGGAGTAAGGGAAGTACGCATAATTCTCTTGTCTCATTGGTTTCAGGCCGATCATTTTACGTGTATATTGTACTTTCTTATGCGTGCGTGTGAAGTCACTTCATCGTGTCCAACTCTCTGTGAGTCCGTGGACTGGAGCCCATCAGGCTCCTCTGTCCGTGGGGGACTCCCCAGGCAAGAATACTGGAGTGGGTTGCCATGCCCTCGCCTGGGGATCATCCCCACCCATCGAACCCACATCTTATGTCTCCTGCGTTGGTGGGAGGGCCCCTTACCATGGTGCCACCTGGGAAGCGCATCCCTG
Source organism: Madoqua kirkii (assembly GCA_006408675.1). NCBI lineage: Eukaryota > Metazoa > Chordata > Mammalia > Artiodactyla > Bovidae > Madoqua > Madoqua kirkii. The sequence continues at coordinate 23,808 of SJYC01077667.1, read as the reverse complement.
GCCTGAGCATCATCTGTGTACTACAGTTTTTCCTTGCGGGTCTGTCACAGACAGTTTCCATGACGACAGAATTGTCAGCACCAGCCTTCTTACTGGCTGAGTTAACCTGCCTGGTGTCTTGCCAGGAGGTTCTCTCTCGTCCTTAGGTTGCTCTTGAGTTGTTTCTGTTACAGATAACATTGTGAGGAGTGTTCCTGCATGTGGCTTCTGCGTTTTGGATTACTTCCTAGGACACATTCCCAGAAATGGGATTACTGAAATTTGATACATATTATTGAATTACCTTCCAAAAGGGTTTTTACCAATTTTATTGCACGCTTGCCAGCGTTTAGTATTATCTTTAAAAAAAAAAAAGTTTTGTTAATTGGCAAAACGTGGCCATATTTTGTTTACATTTCCGCTCTTTCAGTTATCTGCAAGAGAAAATAGTTTGCATTCATTTTCTAACTGCGGTTTTTGTTCTGCAAACTGTTCATGTCCTTTGCCTAGTTATTTATTGAGGTTTAATGGTTTTTGCTAAGAATGTTAGTAGTGTTTTTGGACAGTTCTTATATTAACCTACTTGATATTTCTACAGCTGGTTTTCCTGTGTTGTTTTTTGCTACCTCATTTGATTTTTTTTTTTTAAATTTGCTTTTGTTATTTTATATCCAAATTTTTTAGCTTATTAAGTCTCTCCATCTTTTTCTTTACGGCATTCTCTATTTTCAGATTTGATATTCAGTTCTAGGCTTTATTTATTTCCTTGTTTGGGTGCCCTGGGTCTCATTTCTGCACGAGGGGAGGGCTTTCTCTGGTTGTCGTGTGTGGCGCCTGCTCTTTGTGCAGAGAGTGGTCTTCTCGCTGTCCAGCTTCTCTCATGGAGCCCAGGCTCCAGGCTCTCAGGCTTCAGGGGTTGTGACACATGGACTTAGCTGCCCCCCAACACACGGAATCTTCCCAGACCAGGGATCGAACCTGTGTCCCCTGCATTGACAGGTGGATTCTTATCCACTGCACCATCAGAGAAATCCTAGGTTTTATTTTCATTATTTTATACTTCAGATTTTAGTTTTGTCTGCATTTGACTTTTTGAGCTGAAGGTTTCTGAACTGATTTTTCAGTTGCAGCTGTCACATCATTTGTTAAGTAGACCTGTTCAATTTAAAAGTGAGTCTTTCAATCCTATGCTGTAGTTGATGTTACCGGTCATTTCCAGGCAATCCGTTGCTTCTATGACAGAATCTTTTATTCTTGGGTCAGGCCCACATTGTCTCAGTTGTTGCCGCTTGTGGTATGTTTCAGTATCAACCAGTTCTCCCCTGTTTCTCTTCCTCTGATTCTTCTTTAGTATTCTGATTTACTATTCTACCAAGTGAAATTTCAAATCGTTTTGTTAAACCTCCTATCAAAAATGATATTTTTCAAGTTATGATTGGACTTGCATTAGATCTGAGTGTGAAGTAGGCACATTTTATGGTGCTGAATTTTACGCATAATATATTTGTTTCTTAATTTCATGAAAGAAATCCATGTTTATTATGGAAGATATTGGAAAATAAAAAGTGAAGTGGCTTTTGACCTGCAAATGACCTTGCTGACCTTGATGCGATAGAGCCCCTCTGGTGTACGTCTTACTGAAAGGTAGGGTCTGGCTGCTCACCACCCAGAGCCAATAAACAGTCTGGGTTGGGGGAAAGGAGAGTTGCTTTATTTCAGATGCTGGCAGCTGTGTGGGGTTGGGGGTGGGAGACATCTGTCCAAAGGCGGACCCCCTCCCTGACAAGCAGGGGTAAGAGCTTTTACAGACCGAGGGAGGGGCTGCAGGCAGAAACAGCAGTCAGCTCTGACCGTCATCCTCAAGCTGGCCGTCGGTGGTCTGACCAGCATCACCGGTAACAGTTAATCTTCAGTTCCAGGGTGGGTGTGTTTCCATTTCTTTGACCCAGTTCTCAGGGTTGTGGCAGCTTACATCACAGCTACAGTCTGGTCATCGTGCGGTTAACCTCTCTACCTGGTGTGGGTTTCAGAATCTGTAAGACAGCTCAGAGGACGTGGCTCCTTGATGAGGACCTGCAGGCTCCTGACTGGGCTTAGCGGCTCTATTATTATTATTTGGCCTGCTTTGACTGTTTCTCTTAGTTTCTGCTTAAACTTACTCTCTGACTTCTCTGATGAAGCTTGTTCTTTGGCTTAAGTTTTCCAGAGACAAAAGCCGGGCAGAGGGCGGTGGGGAGGGCTCAGCAGACCCCGCTGTCTTTCATGAGCACACATCCCCGCCTTTCCTGGCGTGGGCAGTGGGTGGCGGGTGGCCTCACAGCTCAACCTCCAGCTTGGAGGTCAGAGGCGGACTCCACGCTATGGATTCCAGGTGCCGTCTGCCCGGTGCAGGGGACCAGCCCAGGCAAGCGGGAGTGCAGGTGCGGTCCGTGAAGGTATAGTCAGACCTCCGAGGTCACGCTGTCCTCTGATAGCGGAGGTCTCCATCAGCTGCTGCTGGGTGGGGTGGCAGTGACTTGGGGAATCTGAGGATGCCCTTCAGACCGGAGAACACTCTTTGCATCCCTCCCACAGTGCCTGACAATATGCTCTCTGTGCCGATGCAGCTTTAGAGCAAGGAATTACCTGAAAGACCCCACTCTGGACTTAGCGGAGCTGTCTAAGTGGACTGATTATTCGATGAGCTGACGTGTACCCTCAGGCTCCCGTGAGCCTGGGGCGGCGCCTCCCTCCCGCAGCATCCTGCGGGGGCCAGAGCGGCCATTCTCCTGTGGTCCACGCAGGAATCCCCAGTGCCCTGCGCTGGTGGGCTTTCCGACTGACTGGGCCCCCAGCATACCAGCTGCAGCCCTCCTCTCTGCCTTTCCAGGCTCCCTGCCTTCCCTCCTGGTCGCTTCGGGTGCAGGCCCCCACCTTCTTTCCTTTCAGTAACGATTAAATCATGACCTTCATGTATCCCTTACTTTCCATCTGGGATTCTTTCTTTTTTTTTCCTGCTTGAGAAATACCTGGGTCTGCTGATTTTGAATTCTCTCTTTACCATGTAATGTCTTTGTTTTTATTTCATTTTTGAAACATATTTTAGGAAGAGAAATTTAGATTGGTAGTGCCTTTTTTCCGTTTGAAAATAATATTTTCTTGAAGACAATGATTCCACTCTCTTTGGGCTTTTATTTTTTCTACAGAGTCCTGTTATTTGTCTGAAAGTGATATGTCTTTTTCTCCAGTGGGATTTCAATGCTGATGTATTTTGCTTTGTTAACTTTTTATTATGGAAGCTTTTTATACATATATGGAAAATTAGAGAAGTACAGTGTCTCTGTTATAACCACCATTCAGCATTAACTGTTACAAACCATCGCTAAGCTGGTTCTAGGTATCACCTGAACTTTTTCTCTCTTACCATTATTTGGAGCAAATTCCAGGCATTATATCAGTTCATACATAAATATCTTAGTTGTCCTTCTTAAAATAAGAGTTTTTAAAATACCTCCATTTTACTATATCAGTTCAGTTCAGTTTCGTCTCTCAGTGATGTCCGACTCCTTGTGTCCCCAAGGACTGCAGCATGCCAGGTCTCCATGTCCATCACCAACTCCCGAAGCTTGTTGAAACTCATGTCCATCGAGTCAGTGACGCCATCTAACCATTTTGTCCTCTGTCGTCCCCTTCTCCTCCTACCTTCAGTCTTTTCCAGGATCAGGGTCTTTTCCAGTGAGTCAGCTCTTCACATCAGGTGGCCAAAGTATTGGTGTTTCAGCTTCAGCATTAGTCCTTCCATTGAATATTCAGGACTGACCTCCTTCAGGATGGACTGGTTGGATCTCCTTGAAGTCCAAGGGACTTGCAAGAGTCTTCTCTAACACTTCAGTTCAAAAGCATCAATTCTATGGTGCTCAGCTTTCTTTATAGTCCAACTCTCACATCCATACATGACTACTGGAAACATCATAGCTTTGGCTAGATGGACCTTTAGAGGCAAAGTGACGTCTCTGCTTTTGAATATGCTGTCTAGGTATATATGGTCACAGCTTTCCTTCCAAGGAGCAAGCATCTTTTAATTTCATAGCTGCATTCACCATCTGCAGTGATTTTTGAGCCCCCCAAAATAAAGTCTGTCACTGTTTCCATTGTCTCCCCATCTATTTGCCATGAAGTAATTGGATTAGATGCCATGATCTTAGTTTTCTGAATGTTGAGTTTTAAGCCAACTTTTTCACTCTCCTCTTTCACTTTCATCAAGAGGTTCTTTACTTCTTCACTTTCTACCAGAAGTGTGGTGTCATCTGCCTATCTGAGGTTATTGATATTTCTCCCGGCAATCTTGATTCCAGCCTGTGCTTCATCCAGCCCAGCGTTTTGCATGATGTACTCTGCATATAAGTTAAATAAGTAGGGTGACAGTGTACAGCCTTGATGGACTCCTTTCCTGATTTGGAGCCAGTCTGTTGTTCCATGTCCAGTTCTAACACATAATTTCCGGCCTGCATTCCATGCCATTTGGCTTGCACCTCGAGATGCACTGTTCCTCTGTGCGCTATCTTCTGGGGCTTGTAATAAACAGCACATGTTTATGGTGTTAACAAGAGGGCTGGTGGTCAGGGGGCGATGAGGACGGCGATTTCTCTGGGCCACCCCCGGGCTGCCTCTGTTCCTGCATGGTGTGCTCACCAACCCTTGGCTGCGGCAGGCCCTGGGCCTGGCTCCACTCCGGAGCGAGGCTCTGCATCTTGACAAGGACGGAGTGGCCGCCGATCCTTGGAGGGTCTGTGTGTCCAAGCGCCTGTGGGTCTGTTTCATCCACTGGCCGGAGCTGAGTCACTGTTGGCCTCTGACAACCTTTCTAGCAGACCACTCTGATTCTGCACAGTTCTCATTATGTGCATTCCCAATAAGACCATTCCTGGGCTCTCCGATTTTTTTTTTTCCTTCTCGTTTTAAACCCTTTGTAAATGTTTGCTAGGGCCTCCATGTCTGTCCAAGATGGGATCTTTCCAGACCCTGTGGGTTCTATCAACCCTGTGTGCCAGCCCCGGGGAAGGAAGCTGCAGGTCCTCCCTGGACACAGAGGGGCTTGGCCAGTCTCCACGGGTTGGGACATCCACTGAGGTTGATGTCCACTGACCGTCTGACTGTAGAGTTCCCTTACTCTGTCTCTTAGATTCCAGAATGTGAAACCGTGCTTCCGGGCCTGTGTGTGTCTTTACAGGAGAGATGGGCCCCCGATGTTTGTCACAGGGCCTCAGGGTCACTTGCCCTGAATAACACTGAACAGAGGCCAGGGACCAGTGGGCACAGCCGCATTCCCTACACTGTGCAGCAAAGGACCTTCTTAACAAATCCCAGGGGTGATGTTCCTGCCTGTGAAGTCCTTATTTTCACACGCATCATTGCATGCATCTTTGAATATCTTTTTCTTTTCTTTAATTGAAGTATAGTTGGTTTACAATGTTATGTTAATTCCATGTGTTCAGCAAAATGATTCGGTTGGTTTTGCATATATTTGTTGTTGTTCAGTCACTAAATTGTGTCTGACTGTTTGCGACCCCATGGACTATAGCACACCAGGCTATACCGACCTTCACTATCTCCCGGAGTTTGCTCAAACTCGTGTCCATTGAGTCGGTGATGCTATCCAACCATCTTATCCTTTGTCATCCCCTTCTCCTCTCACCTTCAATCTTTCCCAGCATCAGGGTTTTTTCTGATGAGTCAGCTCTTCCCATCAGGTGGCGAGAGTCTTGGAACTTCAGCTTCAGCATCAGTCCTTCCAATGAATATTCAGGGTTGGTTTCCTTTAGGATATGTATTTACATATATATTCTTTTTCATATTCTTTTCCAGTAGAGGTTATTACAAGATACTGAATATGGCTCGCTGGTCTACCCGGCAGGTCTGTATTCAGTATACTGATGTGCATCTATTAATCCCAAATTCCCGCTTTGGTGACCATGTTCGCTTTCTGTGTCTGTGTGTTTGTTTCTGTTTTGTAAATAAGTTCTTTGGATGCGTTTTCCTTCCTGTTGACTGCTGAAAGCTGCAGCCTGCCCACTTGTCAGGCCGTTGACCACGTTAATTCAGGAAGAAATAAAAGCGGTTCTCACAGCTCAGTGGCAGCGATGCGCTTTACGCGCTGCTCTGGCCAAGGAAAGCTGCCGGTGATGTGAAGTGACTCTGGACCCCCTGGGAGCTGATATTGGCAGAGAGATTTCATGCCCTGTCTCCCGGCCACCCGTCTGCTGCCCCGCAGTTGTTAGGGACATTAGAAACAGGACCAGGAGAGTCCCAACTTGACAGCTTCAATTTGTAACGTGAAAGGCTCTGAGAGTTATAAAACATCCAAATGCCCAGCGGTGCCCTGCCTGACCTGATGGCCAGGAACTCGGTAGGATGCGGAGAGGAGGTGGCAGGGTGTTGGAGGCGGGGGTGTCCCAACATCCCACTAGGGTGCCTTCCATGTGGCACTGCTGGATGGTCCTGGGGTCTGGAAGCTTCACAGACATGGGACTCGCCCTGCTCTGGATCATCAGAAGAGCCCTAGACTTGGCGGAGTGGTCTTCCTGGGGACGTGGAGTCCTGCTGGCTGGCATTCCATGTTGTCTCCAAGGAGACAGTGATCTAGGTGGGAAGAGAAGCAAAGGCCCCACCCTGCGGAGCAAGCCCTCCGTGGCAGCCTGCAGCTGCCTGTGTCTCTCCCGTCCCTGAGGCTCAGGTCCTGCAGGAACGCTGCCCCTTTGGGCTCTGCAGGGCCAGGACTGGGTCACCGGCCTCCTCCTTGGGTGCATCCTGCCCAGCTTGCCGTCATGGTCTGTTCTTGGGGACAGCCGAGGTGGATGTGACACGTGTCCTTGACCAAGGCACACCCCTCCCCTCCCCTCCTGTCCCCGTTGCCCTCATGGGCAGGTCAGACCCTTCCACGTGCTGGGCGAGTCTGGGAGGGGCGGGGGTGGGGCTGTGGTGTGCTGGGGAGGGGGCGCTTGTCTGCCCAGTGAGCCACATGGTCAGCCCCTCTGAACCTGTTCAGTAGCTTCTGTGACCAGATCACCCAGATACAGCACAGGACCTAGCATGTAGGTGGCACCCAGTAGATACTTGGGGAATAGCATCACAAGATGAAAAGAAAGCAACAAAGATGCCAGGTCTCTTCACTTTTGATGAATCCCTGGACTCCACCTCTGATGTGATAATAGATGCTTTCCGACCATCTGGTCTACCCGCCACATTCCTGTTCATGGAGCATCTCAGCTTCTCAGAGAAGCTCCAGGGACCACGCGATGGATGTACAGCGCTTGCTCACCTTCCCTTGGCCTCCATGGCAGGTGTGGGTGCCTGTCCCTGCAGCTCACCTGTTCCCCCAACTCAAATTATGTCACCTCCCCTGCCCCCATTCTCATGATCCTTTGGGTGGACCTTGCCTGCTTATTTTAAGGCCTCTCACAAGTAGACTTGGATTTAGAACGCATTATACGTACAAGTTGAACCTTTTCTTCAGAGACCTGTATTGTCCCATTTGATGAAATGAAGGCCTCCTTTAATGAGAATTTTCTTATTTTTAAATCACGATGACAGAACCGTGATGGGAAGTCTCTGGGGCCAGAGAGGAGCCCCTTTAGTAAACATGGCCCAGGGCTGCTGCTGAGGCTCTGGATTCCTACCTCACCTCTAGATCACCCATCCAGGCAACAGAATATATTACATTGTCTTCATTTCTAAAAACAGTCTTAGAGGTGTAATTAAGGTCTTGACAATGTGAAAAACTTAAAGTCAGATTTTGGTATTTAAATCTCCCCATGGGACACTGAAAATTGTGCTTTTAGGTAAAGTTAAATACAGGAAGGTTCTATCTTGGGTAGACAAACTCTGGCTTTCTTAGAGCATGCTATGTTGTTTGGGGCAAGTTTCTTAACATCTCTGGAATTTCCCTTCCTTATCTATGAAATGAATGAGTGTTATTGTTGATGTATGATTTTTTTGAGGTCTCTTCTCACTCAGAAAGTCTGCCTTTGTGCTTAATCGATGTGGGATTTCTAGTTCAGTCGCTGAGTCATGTCCGACTCTTGGTGGCCCCATGGACTGCAGCGCTCCAGGCTTCCCTGTCATTCACTGTCTCCCAGAGTTTGTTCAAACTTCTCTCCATGGAGTCGGTGATGCTATTTAGCCATCTCATCCTCCCTACACCTGCCTGATCACGTGCCGGGTGGCACCGGATTCCATTAACAAAACAGAGGTTCCAGTTGGTTTTCACGAAGATTCTTACATGACACCGAAATGTCACAGTTCCTCATGAGAGAAGGCAGAAGAAAAGGGTGAGGGACCTGGAGTGAGCCCCTCCCTTGTGCACAGCAGGCTGCCTCTCCTGGGAAGTCTCATGTTCCTCTTGGGGGCCCAGCAAGGCCCCCTGTCCATCCCACGCCACTGCCCAACATTTGACTAGTTGTGGTGTAATTGACAACACAGGATTATCCAGCAGTTGAGTTTGCTTTTCTCTCTTTGCCAGTCTGCCAAGCAAGCACACCAGAAACCTGCCATCGCCTCTCAAAGTGCCCCCCTCGCCCCGCCAAGGGGAGGTGGAGTCTTCCCTGCCCCTGCGTGACCTTGATTTCAGCCCACGTCACCGCGGCTGGAACGTGGCTGCTGCATTGCGTGGTCTCTGCTCACCTCCCTCACTGCTGAGCTTCTGCAAATCTTGGTTCCCAGGAAGGGCTGGCCTGTGCACAGCCAACTTCAGGACCAGGCGACGAGGATGAAGAGAGCGAAGCTGGCAGTGGTGGCCTTTGGGTGACATCCTTAGGAGGAGGGAGCATGTGTACGGCAAGGCAGGGCGCTATCTTTCTAGATGCTGGCTTGTCGGGGAAGAAGGTCGTTGTGAGTTTAACTTGGGAAATGCTTTTCAGGTGGCGCCGCCTGCCAGTGCAGGAGGCATAAGAGATGTGGGTTCCATCCCTGGGTCGGGAAGATCCTCTGGAGGAGGGCATGGCAACCCACTCCAGTATTCTTGCCTCGAGATCCCATGGACAGAGGAGCCTGGGGGGATATCGTCCATGCAGTCACAAAGAGTCAGACATGACTGAAGGGACTGAGCATGCACGTGCGCACGCGTGGTTTGAGACGCCTGCAGGCAGGATGCGCTGGCCAGTAGGATCGTGCATGTACAGCCCTGGAGCCGAGAAGTCAGTTGTAGGTTATCCTGATGGAAGAAGCGAGGCAGTAGGTCATGAGAGTAACGAACCCTGATTCAGGATCAGGGGCGTGGTGAGAGTGGGGCACACTGTCTTGAGGATAGAGGAAGGGGCCACTGAGCAGGGAAGGAGAAGGAAGAGAAGGACCAGCTTGTGTAACTGATGCTGAAGAAGGCAGCCTCAGATGGGGTGTGTTCTCATCGTGTTCTTCTAATTAAACAACAGAAGGATGTTTCTCAGAGAAAGGAAGCACCTCTCCATCATATTGTATCACTTTTATAGTAATAAATATTAGTGACTCTGTAGTAAGCATCTTGGAATACTGAAAACCAAACTCTTTTACCGTTAGCTTAAGAAACACTTGCAGTGAAGGTTAGTTCCATGAGACAGGAGGAGGCAGAAAGCATTTTCAGAAGAAAGTGATGGCAGTTCTGAGCATCCTTTTCAGCAAGATTCCGGTTCCACCATCATGACCTGTTGAGATGCCTTCTCTCTTCCTGATCTGAAGATTATTAATTTCAAGGTTTTGTTTATTTTATCTTGAGGGGAGACAAACCACTACTGAATTATCTCACCAAACATCATATTGGAAAAGTAATTATTCCCACCTTGTCTGATAACCTGTCTGTAAGGGAAATAGTCCATTAAGTGGGAATCAGTGTGAATTTAAAAACTGTTATTCAGATCACATTTATGCCTAGTTACGAACACCATCATTTTAGTCTTTGCTTATGTATACTTAATGACACCATGTTCTGTGACCTTAAAACCGAATAGCCATACAAATAATAACTGCATGATAATTAGTATCAAAAAGCACAGGTCAGCTAATCAAATGTTTCAGAGATGAAATCCCTTTGTTTAAGGTTAGTTAAGACTGTGACTAATCAGACACTGCATTCCCTGTTTTGAAATTATCTGGTGTTAATTGTAGCTGAGGGTAAATTTGCTTGCATTTTCAATAAATCATTCATTAACTAAAATGAAATCTGTTCATTAAATTATCTCTCATGGTTGAGTTAATCGGGAGTTTTCCTTTCTTTTTAAATTTCCTGGCGTAGCCTTCAGCTCTCCTTGAGTGAGCCAAGCAATTGCTTTGACCATTGGCATCCCGAAAGCATTTCCCCTTAGCGGCCCTCTCCTCCCCAGCTGGGCCATCAATTGTCTCCCACCCGAGATTGCCTCCTGCCCTGGGGAGCATGGAAGCTGATGATCTGCTCAGAGCCGGGCTCCGTTCCATCTGATGAAGATGCGTAAAAGCCGCTATTGGTCGATTTCAAGAGAAGCACCTCACAGACTTCTCTGTGTTGATGGCGCAAGATCCAGAGCCTGCAGCAGACAGGTCATCACTCTGAAACTCATTTGGGCACATTTGTCAGCAATTTCCTGCCTTTTGTGGCCTGGGGAAGGAACACGAAGCCCTACTTGTAAGAGACGAGAAAATGGACCCGACGGTGGCAAAAGTCTGATGATTGCTTCACTCATAAAGTTTCATAAAGTTTCACTCATGAAGCATCACGTGATGCAGAGGAGCTTGGGGGAGGTAGTGCGCAGCCTGCCTTGGCACCTCTCGGGATGAATTATGTCCCTGGCACGGTACCTTGACTTCCTGTCCCTTGGGACCTGTGAATATAACATCATTTGGAAATAGTATCTTTGAAGATGTGATTGAGATAACACGTCATACTGGAGTAGGATGGGTCTGTGAATTATTGGAAATAGCATCGTTGAAGGTGTGACTGAGTTCAAATGTCACACTGGAGTAGGGGGCGTCCTCATCCTGTGACTGGTGTCCTTCTGAGAAGCGACAACAGGCCCAGACGCCAGCTCACAGGGTGAGGATGTGGCAGTGGAGACAGCGGTTGGAGTGGAGTGTCTCCCAGGGAGGCCAGCTACCACACGTTAAGACACAGGCGTGCAGTAGAGTCTCTCAGGCTGGCTTCTTAGGGAGCGTGGCCCTCTGCCACCCTGTCCTTGGATTTCTGGCCTCCAGGGCTGTGGCAGGTGAAACTTCTGCTGTTTCAGGCCAGCCCTTTGTGGTCATTTGTTGCCACCGTCCTAGGACACCTGCCGGTCGCTTCAGCCATTCTAGTTGAGTTTCAGTGTGACCCCCTGGTTCACTGTGGCCGCTTTGGAAAGTCACCATGCTGTGGTCAAGGGTGGACGGGACTTGCTCAGTTCCACCGAGTTCTTGGAGCATGTACAAGTCTCCACTGGTGAGTGTGAGCCTTGCACCCCACCCCCTGTCTCCTGCCTTTCCGGTGATGAGGTTTTAAAATAGAACAGTATCTGCACAGTGTCACTTCTCCCAGTTTTCATGTCTTTCCTTGGCGCGTCCTTGCCGTTGGGAGCAGACTTGGTTTCTGCAAAGCCAGCTCTCCCCCACCCCCCCATGCACACACTTTAAGTGTGATTCAAGCAGAGTGGCCAGCAGGACCACAGAAGGGAAAGTACAGTGTCCCCAGTGGGATCAGCAAGTTCTGGTCTTTTCTCTCAGGTACATTCCACAGGCTGGTGGCAGCGTCGGGCTTGAGCTGGCAGCAGTGCCCAGTGGCAGATGGGGGTGGGCAGCAGTCAAGGAGTGTGTGTCCCCACCTGGGCTCCTGGGAGTTGCCAGGTGGAGATCACGATGTGGAGGGAGACAGTGAACTGGAAGACCTCCCTCCCATGTCTGCCCCACTCTGCCCTCCTCCCCACCACCTACCCCTCCTTCCTGGGGCTTTTCCTGATCATTCTGATTCTTTCCTGAGCTCCTCAGAAAAAGTCAAACAGGAAAAGAGCCCCCGAGAGGCTGAGTATAGATAGAGACATCTAGAGTAGCAAAGGTCAGTATGTTCTAGAATGAAGGACCCAGGGACCATTCAGTTCAGTTCAGTTCAGTCACTCAGTCATGTCCGACTCTTTGCGACCCCATGAATTGCAGCACGCCAGGCCTCCCTGTCCATCACCATCTCCCGGAGTTCACTCAGACCCACGTTCATCGGGTCCATGATGCCATCCAGCCATCTCATCCTCGGTCGTCCCCTTCTCCTCCTGCCCCCAATCCCTTCCAGCATCAGAGTCTTTTCCAATGAGTCAGCTCTTTGCATGAGGTGGCCAAAGTACTGGAGTTTCAGCTTTAGCATCATTCCTTCCAAAGAAATCCCAGGGCTGATCTCCTTCAGAATGGACTGGCTGGATCTCCTTGCAGTCCAAGGGACTCTCAAGAGTCTTCTCCAACACCACAGTTCAAAAGCATCAATTCTTTGGCGCTCAGCCTTCTTCATAGTCCAACTCTCACATCCATACATGACCACTGGAAAAACCATAGCCTTGACTAGACGGACCTTAGTCAGCAAAGGAGGGTCTTAAGCAAATAAGTAGACCACATCCATCTGGGACTGCCCTCCAGGAAAATTTTGTCAGGTCACAAAACAGAAGCAGGCAGTCCAGTGTTTTGGAGTTTGTTTCTTAGTCTCCTGCAATCTGTGATCCTGATTGGAAAAGACCCTGATGCTGCGAAAGATTGAAGGCAGGAGGAGAAGGGCCCGACAGAGGATGAGATGGTTGGATGGCATCACCCACTCGATGGACATGAGTTTGAGCAAACTCTGGGAGCTGGTGAGGGACAGGGAGGCCTGGTGTGCTGCCGTCCATGGGGTTGCAAAGAGTTGGACATGACTGAGTGACTGAACTGACCTGAATCTGTGGCAATTTCTCCACCTTCCTTGTTTTTCATGGCCTTCAGTTGATGAGTAGCGGTCAGTCCTGTCTTTTCCTTTGGGGTAGCCTGGGACTTTCTCAGGATTAGTTTGAGGTTGTGCATCTCTGGGAAGAACAGTGCAGAAGCGATGCTGCCAGTGCGTGGTGTCTTATCAGGGCCTACACGACGTCCACAGGTCTCATTACTGGTGATGGGTTAGCCTTGGTCTCTTGGTCAAGGCTGTGCCTGTTGGGTTTCTGTGCTGTGAAGTTATAAGGTTCCCCTTTGTAATTCATGGGTATCTGGGGGGTGATACTTTGGGAAAAAAAGAAAAAAGAAAGGGCTGCCCCTCCTGGTTAGGGCATGAAGCACACAGTCGACCTGGTGTTGGGGATTGTGGTCCAGTGTATTTCCTTTTTCTTACACGGACCCTGGGACTCCTTGTATATCTGCCTTTGCATTCTTTCTGGTTTTTCACTTGGGGAAACCTCTGGACTATACCCTGGTCACCTGAGATGGCTGTGCCAGGCCTTTCCCTCCCTCCTCTCCAGCTCCAACCACCCCCCCAACCCCGTGCTCCCCCAATACCACCTGACATTCTTTGCTTTATGTTTGTGATAGAGGTGGTTCTTAGAGAAGGAAATGGCAACCCACTCCAGTGTTCTTGCCTGGAGAATCCCGTGGACAGAGGAGCCTTGGTGGGCTGCTGTCTGTGGGGTTGCATGGAGTCGGACACGACTGAAGCAACTTAGCATGCACACATGCACTGGAGAAGGAAATGGCAACCCACTGCAGTGTTCTTGGCTGGAGAATCCTAGGGACGGAGGAACCTAGTGGGCTGACGTCTGTGGGGTTGCATGGAGTCGGACACAACTGCAGCAACTTAATGGCAGCAGCAGAGATTGTTCTATCAGAGCTTCTTCCTGGCCGTTCTGAAGCTGATGGCAGACACTTCAGTCCGCTGTGTGGCCAAGCTGATGTGAGAGCCAGGAGCACCCCTCCTTGCCATCCCCAGAATGGACCCCAGCTTTTCCTAACCTTCTAGCCTCATTCAAACACTGGAGCTGAGAGGTTAGGATCATACCTCCCTTGAGAAGAACAGCCAGGGTTTCTGTCTTTAACACACATCTGTGTGACTGAGTCTCCAGGATCAACACAGAGGAGTGTTTGGGAAGCTTTTTCCAGTTGAGAAGCTGACATCCATTTCTCAGTGCGCACAGGGCCCAGCTTGCAAAGCACTTGGATGTAGGGATTGAAGTGAAGGTTTTATCTAGATTTGCGGGTTAATGGTTGAGTTTCTCTGAGCCCGTTTTATACCAATGCGATTCAACAAGGGCTTTGAAAAGTAGATTTTGCTTCCTTTTTAAAGCATCCAGCATGTGTATTGACCCAAATATTTCGTTGACTTAGCAAACATGAGTTTGTCAAACTAACTTTGACGTGAATACTGTACTAAGGGCTTTTTTTCCCCCCTCTCTTTGTCAAGGGATGGGTAGGAGGAATGATGAGTGTTTGCCAAACAGCTTCCCTTTCGTTGTGTGGACTAATAATTTCTCAACACTGTGCTCTCCTGTAAACAAGTAACATCCAGGTTTCAGTATTTGAAAAAAAATTGAATGTTGTGGGCCAGGGTTTCTATCGAGTCAGCTACTTAAGGGTCCGTGAAGGCACGCTGCTAGCGTGCCGCCTCCAGGCCTCTGGGTTTTCCTTTGAGGATGGTCTCAGACACCTGCTTCCTTCTGGTGACCCCGCAGGGTAGTACGGCAGGTCTCGGAGCCCAGGGAACCTTCTGTCTATGGTGAGAATCTCGAATGCTCGTCCAAGTCCCTTGCTGGCCCAACTCTTTCCACAGCCTGTGTTTCTCAGCCTCAGTCTGCCCTGGAGGAATTCAGGCCAACCTTGGCCCACCTGAAGCCCCAAGTGCCTGCCCTCCACACGCACCTGTGAGGCAGGCAGGCAGGTGGGTGAGGGAGGTGCTGGCGGACCCCTGTATTCAGCATCACTGGACAGACACGATGGGCCCTGAGCTCGAGGCGGGCACCAAAGGGCATCTCCCGTGGCGCTGGCGCTCCTCTCCCAGGGAATCCTGGGGCTTTAAAAAGAAAATAATTATCTGCCTGTCTCTGAATCAAAGCTGCAGCTGTTTCCATAGTTAGAGGCCTTTTGATGATGATAGGATACCTCGCCCAGCATCCATTCTCACCTGCTGCTGTGTCAAAAGTCTAAGCCATTATGTTAAGAAGTGGAATGCCCAGGGCCACAATCCAGACTGGCTTTTTAACTTTACTGCTCCATTAAAGTCTTGGTGCTTAATTGGATAATCTGTAAGTGTACCGTCTTATACCTCAGTGTAGTTAGTACCTGAAGGAGGTAAGGGTGTGGGTCTCCAAACAGACGGAAAAGAAACATTTCCAAATAAGTCTCTGCGTGCAATGAAAACGCAGGTGTGAGTTCGTTAGAAAAGCTGCCTTTTTCATTAAATGCTGTTTAGCCACTAAGTTGTCTTATGTGACACCATAGCCTGTGACCTCCCAGGCTCCTGTGTCCGGGGGATTTCCCAGGCAAGAATAATGGTGTGAGTTGTCATTCCCTTCTTCAGCAGATCTTCCCAACCCAGGAGTCGACATCTCCTGCAGGTGAATTCCTTACTGCTGAGCCACTGGGGAATTTCTTTAAATACTAGTGTGATATTAACATTTTTTCATCATAAAGTTGCTCAATGAAATATTGTGTTTAAGTTTGCAATAAAATACAAAAACACTTTGCACTGTTAAGATAATCCTTGTGACACTTGTTGAAATGGTGAGGAAGCCTCCGTTCAGAGCTGCTATGGTAGGTGTCTTGTAATAGGAGAGACAGGCTGGCAGTAGGAGGGAGAGACCAGGCTCCACTCCAAACACAAAAAGAACAGGTGGGGATTTAAGCCAAGGAGCGGTCTGGTAGGGTGAGTGCATGGAGGATTACTAAGGGGATAAAAGGGTTGGGGATTCCTTTTTTTTTTTCTCTCACCAAGAATTTTATTGAGCAATAGATTCACTGGTTTGTTCCAATACCTTTTGCCATTTTTCAGGCAACTTCATAATTTCATCCTCCCAAAACTTTTTATCATTTTGAACGAAGAACTGTTCCAGGTGCCTTTTGCAGTCTTCCAGGGAATTGAAATTTTTCCTGTGAAGAGAATTTTGTAAAGACTGAAATAAATGGACATCTGACGTTGCCATGTCTGGTGAATATGGTGGATGAATCAGAACTTCCCAGCTAAGCTGCAGCAGTTTTTGCCCAGTCACCAGAGAAGCGTGTGGTCTTGTGTTATTCTGATGAAAGCTTATGAGGGAAATCTTGCTAGAGCGACTTACCAGGATTCCTGCTGAAGGCAAGCCAGTGACTTGTGTCTGTCCCTTGATACAGACAGGTAATTGAATTTAGGATCCCCTGTGGATACTAAAACCCAAGGATACTCACGTACTTTATATAAAACGATGTTTGCATCCATGCTTGTTTGAATCCATGGATGAGGAACTTGTGGATATAGAGGAAAGTGAGGGATAAAGGCTTTGATTAGATATTGAGGAGGAAGGATTCTGTCTGACCTGACTTGCTACAACTGGGTTGTTTAAGGCTGCAACAGTGGGGACTAAAGTCAAAGCCTGATCAAGAAGAGGGCTTAGAGGAGCCTGACTCAAGCTTTGTCAAAGAGTCTTTGTCAACACTTCACTTCGTCTTATTACCCAACAGTTACTGACTTCTGGGTTAGGTACTGGGATTTCTTTTTTTTTTTAACTAGAGGATGAGAGAGTATTATGCAATCACAGCGCATGAGATGCTCTTGGATGGAGCAGGTACAAAACACAGTGTTTGTTTATCAACTGGAAGGACTGAAGGACTGATCTGGGCCAGCCTGGCACTGGGGGAGTTCAGGGGAGAAGCTATTTGGGGATTGTTCTTACAAGAGTTTTAACGGGATAAGAGTATTTGGGAGTGGAAGGGGTCTGGGAGCGAAGGAACTGCATGTGCAAGCAGTGCAAATAACACAAGAGCGTTCTTGCCTCAGGATGTGGAGTTCCACGTGGCTCAGGGGGCACAGAGGGACAGCAGTTAGAACTGTTATCAAATGATTTTTTAAAAAATGCTATTCTGTGAGGTAGTACCCTAAGAGGGCTTCCCTGTGCCTCTACCTGGCTCAATGGTAAAGAATCTGTGTCGATGCAGGAGATTTAGGTCCAATCACTGGGTCAGGAAGATCCCCTGGAGAAGGAAATGGCAACACACTCCAGCATCCTTGCCTGGGAAATCCCATGGCCAGCGGAGCCTGGAGGGCTACAGTCCATGGCGTCACAAAGAGTCAGACACAACTCAGTGACTAAACAACAACAAAGTATGCTGCTGCTGCTGCTACGGCTGAGTCGCTTCAGTCGTGTCCGACTCTGTGCGACCCCATGACGGCAGCCCACCAGGCTCCTCTATCCCTGGGATTCTCCAAGCAAGAGCACTGGAGTGGGTCGCCATTGTCTTCTCTGACAAAGTACACTAGTAACTTGTTATTCTGCTCTCTGGGATGTGAGATTATCTTTGGGGACCTTCATGTGCTTCAGAAAATAATTTTCTCTTTTATGATACGCAAAATTCAAGTGCATTTTTGCCTTTTCAGGAGTCATACCAAAGAGGAAAATGTCAGCTCTTTTCCTGAATTTTCTTTTATGCACTTGTGACTTCCAGTTAAATGTTAAGGTCTTCCAGAGTAGAAAGTGTCTTCTGCAGTGTGGTTAAACCACAAGTGAGGTGATCAATTAAAAAGTGGAGCTGTTCTTTTGATTATCACACTTCTTAATTATTTTGTTTTTACATTAAACACAGAGATTTACCTTTTTTACTTTTTCTCCCCTTGATCTTTTTATGTAGAGCAAAAGGAGAAGGGGCGGCAGAGAATGAGATGGTTAGATGACATCACCAACTCAATGGACATGAACTTGAGCAAACTCGGGGAGAAGGTGAAGGACAGGGGAGCCTGGCGAGAAGGGGCGGCAGAGAATGAGATGGTTAGATGACATCACCAACTCAATGGACATGAACTTGAGCAAACTCGGGGAGAAGGTGAAGGACAGGGGAGCCTGGCAGGCTACAGTCCATGGGGTTGCAGAGTCAGACACGACCAAGTGAACAACAACAAAATGTAGAGTCAGCGAATGAGGATCCTCTGAAACACTTTTGTGATGCTGAGCCCATCAGTTTTGTCTCAGATTTCTTAAAGTGGAGTTAGGCGAGTTTCAGAGAAGACAGTGGCACCCCACTCCAGTACTCTTGCCTGGAAATCCCATGGACAGAGGAGGCTGGTGGGCTGCAGTCCATGGGGTTGCGAAGAGTCGGACGCAACTGAGTGACTTCACTTTCACTTTTCACTTCCCTGCATTGGAGAAGGAAATGGCAACCCACTCCAGTGTTCTTGCCTGGAGAATCCCAGGGACGGGGGAGCCTGGTGGGCTGCCGTCTATGGGATCGCACAGAATCAGACACAACTGAAACGATTTAGCAGCAGCTACAGCAGGCGAGTTTCACATTTTCTAGTTTTTCCAGTTGTCTCACTCATGCCTAGTTTTGCAGACTTTTCTATGCTATTTACCTTTATAATATTTCTAAAGCATTCACTTTGGAGAAGGAAATGACAGTTTCCAGTATTCTTGCCTGTAGAATCCCATGGACAGAGGAGCCTGGCAGGCTGCTGTCCCTGAGGTCGCGGGAGTCGGACTTAGCAGCTAAACCACCACCGCCACCGAAGCATTTAGTTTAGTCTTCAAAAGACAGTTCTTCCTTTTGGACAGTCATAGTTTGTTGCTTCATATCTTATTTATTGCCCAGCTGACCAGGGGATTGTGTGCCCTGAGGAATGGTCAGCAGAGCCCAGGAGTCCAGAAAGAGGCCCGTGGCTGCGGTGGTCTTCATGACCTGGACGCTGGTCCACATGCTTTATACCAAGGCTCTGCAGAGGGTGTACGTGACCTGGAGAGCTTGGTTTTCCTGGAAATGATTTCAGGGGCTTTCTCAAGTGCATGAGTGCCTAACCATGCCTAGCCCTCGGCTAGGTCTCGAGGGGAATACCCGTGATGTGCATGACCTGGCCCCACCCTAAGGTCATGCAGTTTAGGACAGAGGATGGTAATCTGGTTCAGTTCAGTTCAGTTCAGTTGCTGAGTCGTGTCTGACTCTTTGCGACCCCATGAATCGCAGCACGCCAGGGCCCCCTGCCCATAACCAACCCCCAGAGTTCACGCAGACTCACGTCCATCGAGTCGGTAAAACCCTGATGTGTTCTCGGGGAGCTGAGGCAAAAAGTAGCTGAACATGCTCTCCAACAGCAACAGTGTGTCCTCTAGAACAGAATCTCGTGTTAGGTTGGCCATCTGTTGGCATCAGAAAGGAATCCAGAGGGACTGCGTTTAGGCTGTAGAATCAGATGTCCATTGCCTGAGCCATGTCTAAACCGAGGTAGGAGTTTACTCATTTGCTCCCTCTGGTTGGTTTCAGAGGCAGTGTTTTTCAAGACTGGGTTCTTTTCATGTGCTCCTTTCATAGACCAGGCCCCTAGCCTTTACTGGGTTGACTAGATGGCTTGAACCCAGGATTGTAGGATCTTTGTATCTAAATAAGGTAATCCAAGATTGAATGTTTCATGTGGTTAGCTCCAGTATGTTTTAGATATATGCCTGATTTTGAGTTGGATTGAAATTTGAAAACCTCAAACGTGGGTTGTTAGAAACTCTGCTCTTCTTAGGGACCGGTCTCTATGTTTATTTTTCTGATCACAGTGAGCTCCTGGTGTCCTGTGCTGTTGCAGTGCCCCGGGCCTGCGTGATCAACAGCAGTGAGTGTGAGCAGTCATCTTAATACCTGGCTCATCGTCACATGTAGAAGCCGAAACTGAGGCATCCCGGGAGAGCTCTGCAGCATTCAGGAGGCTGACTGCCTGAAAATGTATTTGCGTTGTCACGAGTGAGAGTGTATTCTCTTTGACCTAAAAGTTTGTCTTGAGTTCAGCCCTGGGCCTGCTTTTCTGACTTCGGCATTTTATGGTCTTAGGAATTTATCAGGGAAATACGTTCTGTTTATAATGACTACGTTACGAGAAGCTTGGATCACTGCTTGGGGGGCTTTTCAATTTATCTCTGTGTGTTAGGTTTTTAGCTATTATGAAATTAAACCAAAAGTAAAGCCGTGGGGGGACATTAAAATTGAAGTGTGAGAGTCAGAATGTCTTGATTTCCTAAAAAGAATTTTACAGTAATGTCTCTCTGGATAAGAGTTAAAAAAAAATATTTACATGTGTTATGTGCAAAGTGTAACCGTTAAGTTAGCCATAATTGAAAAGATGCAATATACTGACAATAATTTGGAAAGCATTTTAGGATTAAAAGTAAGATCCATTTGTAAGAAAGTGTTTTCATTTTAGTTTTTAATGTTAATTTGATTACAAAATATAAAGTGGGTGGAAAGAGGTGGAAACAGCTCACTGAAACCATCCACGTGAGATTGAAGGCCCGTCTTATTTTTCTGGCCTTTCATCACTTTGATTGACAGCTTTGTCACTTTATGAGAAACCGGTGAGAAACCTTCCTTCTTCTCCACACACTTGGGCAGAGAGGTCCTTTGCACCACGTGGCGTGGAAACACAGTGCCACACTGTCGTGTCCTGGCACTTTCCCTTTTCAGGATCTGTGCTTTCTCTGGGAGCTGTGACTCTTTCCTGCCTACCACCATCTCCTCTGAAATGTTTTTGATCTCAACTGGTCTCTAAACTGGACACCAAATCCTTAAAAGAAATCCCCCCATCCGAGGCACTCTCTGTCCTAGTGAGCAGTTCCCAGCCTGCCGTCTGCATCCTTGCCTGGAGGGGCTTGGGGGGTTGGGGGACCCTTCAGCAGCATGGCCTGTAGGAAGTGCAGCCAGCTACCTCTGTGGCCCTGGCTTCTCCCTAGGGCAGCTCTGCTCTGAACTGGGTGCGCCCTCTACTGCAGAGCTTCCGGCCCGCTTCCTGGGCCTTGCATTAAACCCCTGCTTCCGCGACCCCCCTCTGAGTGTCTGAACATATCTCCAGACGAGGCCACCGTCTCTGGGACAGCGCCCTGTCCAGGTCTCTTCTTCCCCTTGCCTTGTAGGTGCAGCCTTCTCCTGGGAGCCTCTCATCTCTGCTTTTCCTAGAGGCTCTGTGTGGACAGGGTGAGCAGGTAGCCCTCTGTCTGGCTTGGTAATGGGACAGCCCCCTATTTAAGACTGGCTCTATTTAAGGCTGCATTTGGAACCAGGAGAAGGTCGGTGGGGACCTGGCTGGCATTGTTCTTTCTGCTTGGTGGTGCTCTATTTCATAGAGTGAATCTCAGACTCTATTTCTGAATTCCATCCTGCTGGTGTCACAATTTGTGGAAATTCAGAAACCACTTGATTTGCCACGAGGCCATCCCTGGCGCAGTGGCTGCCCCTGAGCTCACTCTTTCTTTTGCTAATCTCGAGCACACCTGGCTGGGGCATGGTCTGCATCCTGGGCGTCTGGCCAGCTGCCTCTCTGATATGTGACTCTGCATCCTGCTCTTCATTCATAGTGGAGGGACCTGAGGTTTAAGATCCACTCTCTGATCTCAGTTTGGGATTGTCTACACTGTGTAACTAAGGAATGACACAGCTCCAAGCATGTTTCTCTGTTTCCTTAACTGTTTCCAAGACTTACTGGGGTGCCTCTATGGAGGACCTCCTTCATTTTCAAGGTTAATTTTTGGAATCAACGAGATGACTCACAACGTTAAAAAATTCCCTGCACATCTTACGTTCAAGGTCCAGGGAATTCTGTATTCTTCATTTTTTTAAAAAATTAGAGTTATGGTGATAATCAACTTGAGAGCTAGGACCTGGGATTTCCTGTGGATGGGGTATGTTGTAGCCCAGATACCACTGCCCCTGGTAATTTACTCTGGGAAATGAAGGGAATGGTCTCAAGGTCTCTGCCAACCGCTGAGTGCCCAGTGAGCGGGAATGGCTGGGTAGCAAATAAGTAATTCAGTCTTTCTTAAATATATAATTTTTAAATAATTTTTTTTTCTGTCTTTGGCCATGCTGTGAGACATGTGGGATCTTTGTTCCCAGACCAAGGATCAAACCCACGGCCCCTGCATTGGAATCGTGGAGTCTTAACCACAGGATCGCCAGGGAAGTCCAATCGTTTAGCCTTATGGTTGCTTATTATGGATTTGTTGATAGGAAACAACTTTTCTGACTGTTTACATCATGGAAATTTGACAACTCATTTGTATTACTTAAACTCTGTATTTTATAAGTGTTGTCAAAACCAGAGAGTAATTTGTTTCAGAAGCCGAGTATGTAGAAACTGTTCTCGGAAAAGTGTTCTCTAAAATTGCTTTGCTTGCAGCTATGGAGGGTGCCATAAAGAATGATGTCTCATATTGGATTTTCAAAGCCACAGGAGTGGGCACAGAGAAGGCAGGGGGCAGCCCCATGATGTAAGACTATTTAATGCCTCGGCTGTCAAGAAATAGAAGGAAATAAACTCCAGTGGGCTTCTAGAACACGTTACTACAATCTCTTAATGCCCCAAACTAGGACACTGATTTATCTCCTGTTTTGCCTTATTAGATGACAGTCAGGAGAAAAGAAAAAGGCCAACCAAAGCTGATGGCAGAAAATTACTCTGAAATGACTGTGATGCACGTAGACATAGGTTGTTCTTTTTCTTTTCTGGCTGTGTGGCTTGTAGGATCTTAGTTTCCTGACCAGGGATCGAGCCCACGCCCCCTGCAGTGGAGGAGCTGAGTCCTAACTACTGGACTGCTGGACCATCAGGGAGGTTCTTAACTTCCAGTTGAGTTTGGACCTTATATTCCTCCAGTGGATTTTACTTTTTCACACACGTATATTTGGATATGATGAGATGCGAGGAAGAGTGGACCAGGGGTCCTTCTACCCCAGTCCTTCCCAAGCTTTTTTGTGCACACAGATCTCCTGGAGAGGTTATCAAAATACACCTTCAAATCCAGAAGATCTGGGAAGGAGCCTGGAGCTCTGCATTTTCTAGTTAGTTCCCAGGCACTTTCGAGACAGCTCTTGCAGGAGGCATATACACTGAGGAGCAAGGTTCTCATCATCCCTGTTGACTGCAGGCAAACCAGCAACAACTCATGCTTTGGGGAGAGTATCCTGCCCACGGCTGATGGGGAGTGAGCCACCGCCTGTTCCCCCCATTCCTCCCTGGAGGAGAGGTTTCCCCCTGTCTCTCCCCTGAGGCTTGTTCCCTTCTCGCTTCAACCCCAGGGAAGAGAAGGCAGGTGTCCCTACCTTTCAGCTGAGGGGTCCAGGATTTGCTTAAACTCCTTCAGTTCTTGTTTTCTTTCCATCTTTTCTCAGGCCTGAGTCAGCCTTGCTCCCTTCCTCAAGAGTCCTAGAGCTTGCTCTGATCAGTCTGTGCGCCGTGGTCTTGATACTGGCCCCTGACGTTCTCTCTGGGCATCCAAGTTGGCCTCCATTTCTGCAGCTGGCAATCCTCCGGGAATCTTCTTTAATCTTTGCTCGGGGCTCCTGGCACCCAGAGAGATAAGGTTTTCCTCACCTTGCAACATGAAAAGAGAACAATTAACCGGAGGTTTGTTCACTTAAAAGATTATCCAGTGCTGACCAGTGATAATGGATTCTTGGTACAGCACCAAAAGGGCTGATATTAACAGAACAGTGTTTGGAGCCCTTCCTGTGTCATAGGCATGCTGACAGTGATGGGGTGTTTTTCTTTTTTCCTCTCAATTAAAACTTTAACAGATTTAATTGTGGCAAAAATATCCATAATATGAAATTTACCATCTTAAACTATTTAAAATACAGAATTCAATTCGAGTTTCCTCGGTGTGTATGCCCAGCAGTGGGATTGCTGGGTCGTAAGGCAGCTCTATTTGCAATTCTTTCAGGAATCTCCACACTGTT